>JAFBJR010000099.1:1373501-1396372 GCA_016785285.1 Brachirus orientalis | reverse complement strand
ACCCCCCCCCCCCCGCTGCTGCTCTGTGCGCTCAGTCGCAATGTTGAACTGTGGGAGAGCTTGTGTTTGTACATGGAGCCCCAGCAGACTGGCACAAAGGGAGGTGAGAAGAGTGATGGCTTTAAACGCTCCCCCGCTGCCACCACACTTGACCCCAGCTGCCCCTCGGAAAACCTTGCTCTTGGCTATTGCCATCCACTTTTTCGCTGCTGTGAGTGTTACAAGGAGGGTTTTTGTAAAGTTGTAGCATGGTCAGGTTTGATTAACCTCACCAGTGTTGTCCGCCATTCAATCATACATTATAAACCTTAAGAAACCTATTGCGCTGATCCAAAAGAGCCACCGATTTACTTTTCATACCCAGGAATGTTTATTTTTTAACGTCCCTTTTTTCGCGAGTCTCCACAACTGTAGACGTGGGTTTGTTGGAGTTAGACCGCTGATCCCTGGCAGAGCCAAATCTAGATCCCCAGTGCACTAGGAAGGCCCCATTACATCTGCTGTAACAGTGTTGAAATGTCTCATGAGAGCTTGTTGACCTCAAACTGTGAACTGTGACGCTCCCCTCACTCCCAAAAACCTCCTCCAGGCAAGGAAATGAGCCTAAGAGGGAGAACAATTGGGACAAGCAGGTGTGAAGGACAGACAACGAATAAGAGATAGACTTCCCCAAAAAAGAGGAAGAGTCAGAGAATGTATAATTGAGCTAATGTTTATCTCTTGCCAATAGACCTCGGACACAAATGTTGGCCTTTGTATGTGATGAAACAGAAGGAAGCTTGGCCCATATGGGACCCTGAGGTGTGTGTGTGTGTGTGTTTGTGCGTGTGTGAGTGTATGACCAGACAGCAGAAAGGTCTGGAACATAGGAGACCCTGGCCACTGATAGGAACTCATGAAGCCTCTTCAGCAGGTTAGCGGCAACATAATTAAAAAGATAAACCTTATGAGCAGGGCACAGAGATAAGGGGTGTAATGAGAGCGAGGAGGGAGATCATCCAATGAGAGGCAAAGAGGGGGTTAGAAGGAGGTCTCAAGGGAAATAAACCCCGACCTGTCAATCATCTGACAGAGATAAGTGCAGATATGGAGCCCTGGAGCAT
The DNA here is from genome assembly GCA_016785285.1 of Brachirus orientalis. Taxonomy (NCBI): domain Eukaryota; kingdom Metazoa; phylum Chordata; class Actinopteri; order Pleuronectiformes; family Soleidae; genus Brachirus; species Brachirus orientalis. The sequence continues at coordinate 1,395,269 of JAFBJR010000099.1, read as the reverse complement.
AGCTCTGAGAGCATGATCTGGAGCTTAATGTAGTCAGGATTCTCCTTGAGTTGTGCTTTTTTTTTTTTTTTTTTTATGATGACGAGATGAGTCAAACACTGGTATCAAATACAGAATCTGCTGCTGACATATTGTGTGTACAGTAAAGGATTTACTCCTAACACTGTGTGAAAGTCGTGTGCTGCTAAATTATGAGAACAATCCACAAGTTCGTCCAGATCTCACTGAGCTGCTGCTGTTCACTGATGTGTGGGTCTCACACTGATACTGATCTCCATCTCTGTCTCTCTCTCTCTCTCCTGAAGCATTGGACACCGCTCTTTACACTTAATGTTTTATTAAATTTGACATGATATAATTGTAACCCCGCATTAGGTTTCTATTATGAATAAAGAGTACACATAACCTCCACTTTATACTGAAATACTGTGACTTTTCTAAAATAGATGAAAAGATATTTATTGGTCAGGCATACATCTGTATTTTGTAAAGTAGAGGACCTACTTTACACTACACAGGATTAACCTACACGGTCATTGATCTGAGATTTTTGTAGCAAGGTTATCATTCAAATGGGTTTATATTTGCATGCATGCATTTTTCCACTCTCTAGTTGTCTCCTGGGGAAAATATTTGCCATATATAGCAAATATTTAGCCAATCATACACAAAGTTAACATTGTGTTGACTGTCTTTTGTTGGTACTGAGGAGGAGCTTTTTATTGCTTGTTTTGCTGGTGTCTGAAACAAGTAAAACAGCTATCTGCAAAACAGAAGATTACAACAATTAGAACATGCATGCACTGATTATAACTGATAACTATGTGGATTCATCACTATGGCCAACACATGATTTTTTTTTTTTATCCGTTGTTACAAAAATATTCACTGCTGCAATGGCTGCCTTTACAGTTTTGTGGCGCTTGTTGTATTTTTGAAGATATTTCCAAAACGCTTGTTCCTAAACCTAATTGTAAAAGAATTATTAACAATGACAGTCAAAAAAAAGAATCACAATAAACTACATTTGTTTAAAAAGTGTCCTTTATGGCACAGTTTTGTTAGACCTTTACTTTTCTGTTTTTTGTTGTAGCCCCATTATGCCTGGCTTTAAAGGGTCACTGCTGGGTGACCTGGGTGGCCCAGTGATTCAATAGAAGCCTAGTTGTGTGTGTTATGGTACAGAAAGATTCAGTGCTTTCACGGAGTTAAGCAATTTGTTCCACAACTACAGCAGCTCAGCCCTCACAGCTGCATAAATAAAGAGAAATGTACTTGTGTAGTGAATAATCCCGACCTTTCAAAGCACACACTATCTGCTCCCGCTGCAGATGTATGACTCTCTTCCCAAGCGGGTGTGAAAATGATCTGGGAGCACATTGTATTTTTGCTGCACCAGTCTGCCATGTGAGTCCTGCACAAACGGGTGCCTCGTGATTGACAGTTAGCTTGTATCTGCAACACGCTGCCTCTCATATGTAGAGTGTAGTGTGTGTGCGTGTGTGTGTGCACGCAGGCGTCTCCTGTGAAATGCTCTTGCTCTTTTCCTGCCTGCTCCTCTGTCTCGCTCCTCTGTCTTTGACACCACCGATTAGAAGGGGAAACCTGTGCGGGGAGAATGCATCTCTAACCACAACAGTGTGCAGTACTGTGAGGTGGAAAGTGAGCTCTTTTGTTACAGGCCTGCAGTAGAGGTTGTATACATGAGTATCTTGAGGAGGAACAGTGTGCATCCTGACAGCCGCTGCTGCCTCATCACAGAAACCCCTATGAAAAAATGGCAGAGGTGGCCATGCAGCTCTGCGTCCTGCCTGAGGAGGAGGAGGAGGAGTAACTTCTCCGTCTGTCTTTGTTTAACAAGGAAACCAACCTATTAATTTACAGATGACATTTAAATAAATCCTGAATTCTAATTGTTACTCCAATGATATGCTGGATTGCAAAACAAACAAACTAAAAAAAAAGAAAACACGGCTGTCTTTCAAGGCGAATAGCCTTTTGAGAAGGTAATTGTCTTGTCTGTGTACACTTTCAGTCTGCAGCTTTTAACGTGTCGTACCATGTTTGCTTGCCTGCAGCTGAATTCATTTACACGATGAATGACTATACCTCAATCAATCGATGTGTATATGTCTGACTGGGAAATGTGCCATTTAATCCAACAAATATCAAACAATAAATCAAATCCTTTAGATGGGAAAGCTTTTTTGAAAGCTAAAAAAAACACAGCTATTGTGTGTGTGTGTGTGTGATGGGAAAATCTACACACACAATGTATTGCATATATACTGTATTTTACATGTGCCTATAGAAGTAAAGTAATATCCTGAAAATCTGTTGGATGTTTGTATCCAAACATATGTCGGCTTTAATGAAGACATAGATACAATGGTGTTGAGGTAATGCAGACAATGGACATACGAAAGGTCTTCAATTTAATTAAAAACTGTGTCCGTCAAGGGCCCTTATTCTGGCCCTCAACAATATTTAAGATATCTCCTGTGGCCCCTTTGGTAAAGTAATTGCCCACCCATGTGCTAAAGTCTATTAGCTCTAACTAACACCCAAAATGGCTCTAAATGCTGTAGTACATATGTCAGGCCTGTATGTGGCGCCATATCGACTGAGTATGGCTTTGTTGACGTGGCTCGTTGGTCTAGGGGTATGATTCTCGCTTAGGGTGCGAGAGGTCCCGGGTTCAAATCCCGGACGAGCCCTGGTTAACCTTAAGCTTTTGGGGTAGTAGCCCACAGCCAAGAGGAACCGCCAATTAAATCCAGGAACAGGTTAAGGACACAGGGTGCTCCTCAGCAATGGGGATTCATTGCTCCAAGGCGCAGATAAATGCTGCCTTATATGTTAGTCAATTATTCAGTTAGGGAAAAAACATAGAAAAGGCAAGGTGGTGTGGTGCTTACAACCACTACCAACCTGTAAAGGTCTGGCCATACTTTCCACATCCTGCAGGGAGTCGCTACGCATTTTCACTTGCCTCTACATATTTGTGGTCCCGTAGCAGTGAGTACTTGTCAGGAGTTAATTTTCATCAGTTTGCCCTCAAATACTTTGAGCAATTGATTGAACGTATGAGTATGAACTGATCTTGCAAATCTACTTGTTTTGGTCTTCTTGTGGTTCGTTGGTCAAGGGCCATGGTTCTCAAACTGTGGTACATGTACCACCAGTGGTATGTCAGCTTCCTCTGGTGGTATTTGGAGAAAAATCCGAAATACTGATACCGGTATGTAATTGGAGTTGAGCTGAGGACTTTTGAGTGGAGTGCATAGAAAATGAAACAAGTAAAAAAAAAAAAAAGTAAATTAAATAATTGTAATTTGAGTCACCTTATCTCTCGCTCCATCTTATTCTAATTTCGCTATACAGCGAAATTCATCTTATTCTATCCATCTTATCCAATCCATCTTATTCTAGTTTCTGCTAAAGTGTAATATTAGTTATAACTAACACCCAAAATTACTCTAAATGTTGTAGTACATATGGCAGGCCTGTATGTGGCGCCATATCGACTGAGTATGGCTTTGTTGACGTAGCTCGTTGGTCTAGGGGTATGATTCTCGCTTAGGGTGCGAGAGGTCTCGGGTTCAAATCCCGGACGAGCCCAGGTTAACCTTAAACTTTTGGGGTAGTAGCCCACGGCCAAGAGGAACCGCCAATTAAATCCAGGAACAGGTTAAGGACACAGGGTGCTCCTCAGCAATGGGGATTCATTGCTCCAAGGCGCAGATAAATGCTGCCTTATATGTTAGTCAATTATTCAGGATAATGTAGTAGAAAATGAATGAATTAATAAAATGAAGGCAGGTCCAACTTTTGCCTCCATAACTCTCCAACAGTGAGTGTTCCTCAGGAATTTCATGTTGATTTTCACCAAAACATGATATTGTGTGCAGAACTAGAGTTAATCAATTATTTCCCCAAAATGTATATGTCACAATTCAGCAAGAAAGCACTGGAGACGAGAAAGAACTAATTTTATGCCAGCAAGCCCATAATGAAAGAAGATGATTACTTGATATTAGCTCTAACTAACACCCAAAATGGCTCTAAATGCTGTAGTACATATGTCAGCCCTGTATGTGGCGCCATATTGACTGAGTATGGCTTTGTTGACGTGGCTCGTTGGTCTAGGGGTATGATTCTCGCTTAGGGTGCGAGAGGTCCCGGGTTCAAATCCCGGACGAGCCATCCTAGAACAAGTCAAGGTGTACAAAAAGGATGGGTTAAATGCAGAGGTCAAATTCACTATTACTAATTGGTGTGAGTGCAAAATTGGAATACTGTCCCCATGTCAGTGTGAAACGAAAGGCATACAGTAATCACAGTATAGACAGAATAAAATTGCATGCATAAATAAAATATACAGAGAAAGATGTGTACAGTGTACATTGTTCATTGGACATGGCCCACTGTCAAAAATAAGCAGCTAATTAGATCAGGTGGGGTGTTGCGTTGTTTAGAGCTATTTATGGGAGGTATTTTAGTAGCAAATGTCCTGTGTACTTGTAAATTGTGTATTTTAATACAATAGTTACAAATGCGTATCATAAAATTTGAAGTTGCAAATACAACACAGTAGTTGCAAGTTCACAAATTCATTATTACTGCTACACAAATCCCATGCACAAATGAAAATCTTCCTATGTTCACACTTTTGCTACTGCCACCACAGTATATTTGGTGCAAAACACCTGCATATAAAAAATGGGGAATCTCTGTCTTGCGGAGGGAGTAAAATGTACAACAGTTACACCATCACAAGTTTGTCTGTACTGGCACACAAATCCTGTTGTGTGCATCACGAGTTGAAACATATGAAAGTCATACATGTACAAAATGTGCAGTAGAGGACTCAGCACACAACTTTTTTGGTCTTCTTGTGGTTCGTTGGTCAAGGGCCATGGTTCTCAAACTGTGGTACATGTACCACCAGTGGTATGTGAGCTTCCTCTGGTGATATTTGGAGGAAAATCCGAAATACTGATACCGGTATATAATTGGAGTTGAGCTGAGGACTTTTGAGTGGAGTGCATAGAAAATGAAACAAGTAAAAAAAAAAAAAAAAGTAAATTAAATAATTGTAATTGGAGTCACCTTATCTCTCGCTCCATCTTATTCTAATTTCGCTATACAGTGTCTAAATAATTTGTGCTGAAGAGGAAAATGATAAGAGAGCAAATTATCTAATTGGGAATAAATCTGCCTCCTCTGAAAAGTCCATAAGTAGCCTTGCTCAGCTTATTTACACCATTGCAATTTAACATTGGTGATAATGGTGTTTTTATAAGAGCTTAATATTTTCTTAGGTGGTACTTGGTATAAAACGTTTGAGAACCAGTGGTCTGGGGTATGATTCTGGCTTAGGGTTCAAATCCTGGACGAGCCCTGCATAGCTGGTTAACCATGAACCTTGGGCGCAGACAATTGCTGCTCTCTCAGTCTGCACTGCTTAATGGGTGGGTTGATGTCACAATTCAGCAGGAAAGCACTGGAGACAAGAAAGAGCTAATTTTATGCCAGCAAGTCCATAATGAAGGAAGATGATTACATGATGTTTCTGCTAAAGTGTAATATTAGTTATAACTAACACCCAAAATTACTCTAAATGTTGTAGTACATATGGCAGGCCTGTATGTGGCGCCATATCGACTGAGTATGGCTTTGTTGACGTGGCTCGTTGGTCTAGGGGTATGATTCTCGCTTTGGGTGCGAGAGGTCCCGGGTTCAAATCCCGGATGAGCCCTGGTTAACCTTAAGCTTTTGGGGTAGTAGCCCACGGCCAAGAGGAACCGCCAATTAAATCCAGGAACAGGTTAAGGACACAGGGTGCTCTTCAGCAATGGGGATTCATTGCTCCAAGGCGCAGATAAATGCTGCCTTATATGTTAGTCAATTATTCAGTTAGGGAAAAAACATAGAAAAGGCAAGGTGGTGTGGTGCTTACAACCACCATCTTGCAAATCTACTTGTTTTGGTTTTCTCATGGTTCATTGGTCTAGGGGTATGATTCTTGCTTAATGTCACAATTCAGCAAGAAAGCACTGGAGACGAGAAAGAACTAATTTTATGCCAGCAAGCCCATAATGAAAGAAGATGATTACTTGATATTAGCTCTAACTAACACCCAAAATGGCTCTAAATGCTGTAGTACATATGTCAGGCCTGTATGTAGCGCCATATCGACTGAGTATGGCTTTGTTGACGTGGCTCGTTGGTCTAGGGGTATGATTCTCGCTTAGGGTGCGAGAGGTCCCGGGTTCAAATCCCGGACGAGCCCTGGTTAGCCTTAAGCTTCTGGGGTAGTAGCCGATGGCCAAGAGGAAACTCCACTTAAATCCTAGAACAGGTTGAGTCTAGGTCTAGCGGTATGATTCTCATTTAGGGTTCAAAGCTTAGCTGGTTACCCATGAACTTTGGGCGCAGACAATTGCTGCTCTCTCAGTCTGCACTGCTTAATGGGTGGTTTGATGTCACAATTCAGCACGAAAGCACTGGAGACAAGAAAGAACTAACTCCCTCCCCAGGAGGTTTTCACACACATTCACACCTAAAGTCAAAGACAGTTGATGACTCAGGTGAAACAAAATCAGACAATAGCCAATATCTAACGACTTAACGACTCATCTAACCTTTTAGTTAACAACTCACACCCCCTTCTTGTCCAAACCACACCCCATGGACCAAGAACCTGACAGAGTTTATCCCCTTGACCCACATGTGGAGGATAATGTAGTAGAAAATGAATGAATTAATAAAATGAAGGCAGGTCCAACTTTTGCCTCCATAACTCTCCAACAGTGAGTGTTCCTCAGGAATTTCATGTTGATTTTCACCAAAACATGATATTGTGTGCAGAACTAGAGTTAATCAATTATTTCCCCAAAATGTATAGTTGAAGTCGTGAAGTTATTTGAACACATGCTTAAAGGTTTGTATGATGTTTCATCTCATAACTATTGAATAACTACCTCCAGCTCCTTTTTGTGTTCTGATGGGACTTGCAAGACCTCACTGACACCACTATAAAATGCTCCTCAGCAGCTCACACATTCCGTCTGCCACTGCACCCTCTTCATTTCCCCATCTGTCTCTTTCTCTCCACTGCTTCTCAGACAAAGTTCTGTATCTAATTTTACAGAGGAGGCAGAGAGAATCTGATTTAAAAGTGTGAAGAAGAAGAAGAACACAGTGTGTATGACCAGCACTGCACACACTTTCCAGAGTCTCTGTCTACATGTGGTGTAGAACACACAGGAAGAGGTAATTTATTCACTGGGAGTCTCTCCTCACACTAGAAGCCTCGTCGTCCCATTGTATTCAGATGATTTGCTTTATACATTTCAGAAATGGCTTGCGGAGTGACAGTGTGTGTCAGTTATCTGAGATATATTTCAAGCAGGTGAAAACCATAGACAGGAGATCTTTCATTGCTGCAACAATCTCACCAGTTGAAAATATCTCTACTAATTGTAAAAGAGAAGTGATCCATGTACTTGTTTTGGTCTTCTCATGGTTCATTGGTCTAGGGGTACGATTCTCGCTTAATGTCACAATTCAGCAAGAAAGCACTGGAGACGAGAAAGAACTAATTTTAAGCCAGTAAGTCCATAATGAAGGAAGATGATTACTTAATATTAGCTCTAACTAAGACCCAAAATGGCTCTAAATGCTGTAGTACATATGTCAGGCCTGTATGTGGAGCCATATGGACTGAATATGTGTTTTTTTTTCCCGTGGCTCGTTGGTCTAGGGGTATGATTCTCGCTTAGGGTGCGAGAGGTCCCGGGTTCAAATCCCGGACGAGCCCTGGTTAATCTTAAGCTTTTGGGGTAGTAGCCGATGGCCAAGAGGAAACGCCACTTAAATCCTAGAACAGGTTAAGTCTAGGTCTAGGGGTATGATTCTCACTTAGGGTTCAAAGCCCTGCATAGCTGGTTACCCATGAACTTTGGGCGCAGACAATTGCTGCTCTCTGTCTGCACTGCTTAATGGGTGGTTTGATGTCACAATTCAGCACGAAAGCACTGGAGACAAGAAAGAACTAAGTTTTATGCCAGCAAGTCCATAATGAAGGAAGATCATTACTTGATGTTTCTGTTAAAGTCTAATATTAGCTCTAACCAAACACCCAAAATGACATGTCTGTGAAGATTCTCAGTCATCTAGGTCATGGTATCCAAAAGTGTAGCACAAAAAGGCAACTGGACTTAGTTGAAACGAGCCCTGGTTACCCTCTATTTCAAGCAGGTGAAAACCATAGACAGGAGATCTTTCATTGCTGCAACAATGTGTGCTGGGAATAAAGGCTTGAGAGTCACTGAGCAAAAACAAGAGCTGTGGGCAGTGATTTGTCCTTAGCATCTGCTTTGCAGTAGCAATTCTCAAAGAGGCTCGCAGTGAAAGCTGAGCCTAAATCACTGACTTCTGCTGCTGCTGTGTGTGAGGAAGACAGTACTATGGTACCAGCCAAACACCTTGAACTGTTCATTGTGGACACTGCACTTCAACAGACCCTAACCCAAATTGTCTGTTGAAATGCAATAAGAAGAAATGCTGTTTCAAAATCTATGTTTTGCTAAAAATAATAATGTATCCAACCTGAATGAGACATAATCCAACAAGGTCTGGCTTGTGAAGAGACTGAAGTATGGGTAGACCATGTCACGGCGGAAGGGAACTGGGCTTGAATTGGAGGGTCACCAGTATGAATCCTAGAACAAGTCAAGGTGTACAAAAAGGATGGGTTAAATGCAGAGGTCAAATTCACTATTACTAATTGGTGTGAGTGCAAAATTGGAATACTGTCCCCATGTCAGTGTGAAACGAAAGGCATACAGTAATCACAGTATAGACAGAATAAAATTGCATGCATAAATAAAATATACAGAGAAAGATGTGTACAGTGTACATTGTTCATTGGACATGGCCCACTGTCAAAAATAAGCAGCTAATTAGATCAGGTGGGGTGTTGCGTTGTTTAGAGCTATTTATGGGAGGTATTTTAGTAGCAAATGTCCTGTGTACTTGTAAATTGTGTATTTTTATACAATAGTTACAAATGCGTATCATAAAATTTGAAGTTGCAAATACAACACAGTAGTTGCAAGTTCACAAATTCATTATTACTGCTACACAAATCCCATGCACAAATGAAAATCTTCCTATGTTCACACTTTTGCTACTGCCACCACAGTATATTTGGTGCAAAACACCTGCATATAAAAAATGGGGAATCTCTGTCTTGCGGAGGGAGAAAAATGTACAACAGTTACACCATCACAAGTTTGTCTGTACTGGCACACAAATCCTGTTGTGTGCATCACGAGTTGAAACATATGAAAGTCATACATGTACAAAATGTGCAGTAGAGGACTCAGCACACAACTTTGTTGAGAGCGGGTGTTGAAGCAAACAGGACCATATCTTAAAAAGCAAAGACCCAATCTGAGTTAACCAAACTGGACCCCCTCAACACCCTGGCTGCACCTAGAAATTCACAAATTGGTGACAAATTGGTGACAAAGCACAGCTCTAGTAGAGTCCAACCACCACCGGAAATGGATCCGACTTACTGCCGGCAACAGTTGTACAGGGAACCAACAGCCCTTATCAGGGGGTCCCAGAGCACTCACCACAGGACGCCCGAGGGACACTGTTGAACGCCTTCTCTAATTCCACAAAGCACATGTAAAATGGTTGGGTAAACTCCCATGCATCCTCCAGGACACTGCTGAGAGTGTAGAGTTGGTACACTGTTCCATGGCCAGGAAGGAAACCACGCTACGAAAACCGGGACATTCGCAACAAACAATATTGTTTTTTAATGGTAGAGAGAATCTGAGAGCAAATACAGACTGACAGAAGTAATTTCCAGGATAGCTGATGTGTTTTTCTTTAATGGACATGGATCACATATCCATTCACAATGGACACTGTAAGACATTTCCTGTATTTCTCTCTGGCCTATATAGAACTAGAAGCACTCCGAGAGCACAAACCTCTACCAAGCAATGTTAAAGACCTCTTAAATAAATTCCTGCATCCAGACGGTGATTTCGGATCACCACCAAAATCTTATCATGTGTTTCTTGTCCCATAACACACCTTTCCTTTCATGAAAATTTCATCAAAATCCATCCATAACTTTTGAGGTATTTTGCTAACAGACTGACAGACAAAACATACGCTGGCAAAAACATAACCTCCTTGGCGAAGGTCACAAACTGCAATACCATTAATTTGCTGCACGGTGGCAGAACATGCACATGAATGGATGTAGTGCTGCATGTGTGTCACGTAGACTTTGAAGCGAATGCTTCGGCATATACTGATAAAAACATTGCTGTATCCAGAAGGCACTTTGGATCAGCACCAAAAACCATTGTCCCATTTGTCCATTTACACACCTTTTCTTATAATTTCAAAATCCATCTATAACTTTTTGAGTTATTTTGCTAATAGACAAACAAACCAACATTGAAACAACCTTGGCGGAGGAAATAAAACATTTTTGTTTATGGGATTGTGACGAATGTAAAGTCATCACAATCAGTGTTATGTGTAAAACAAGTTATCATGTCACCTCCCTCCAGGAAAATTAATGGAAATCAGTTTTGTTTTCAGCAATCCTACTCACATACATACTCCAAAACACTAAAACACCATATGATCATAAAGCCTTTGCACATTAGACACATTTTTCATCCATTGTTTTGTTTTTTTGGTCTGGTATTTTTGCAGGCTGAAGTTTCGTTTTTTTAAAGTTTTACCTCTGAACAATCAAAAGTGCTGATGATGTGACAATAAAAAATACAATAAGCAAAAGCAATAAATAAACCAGAGTGCCACATTTAATGCCATTTAAAAGCCAGGTGCACTTTTTTTTTTACTTTGCACATTAGCAGAGTGTGTTTAACAAGCAGTGTATGTAGAGCACATTAAATGTACACATGTTAATGTGCCTGCATGAAGGAGCATGTAAGCTGTCTTGGTAATTAGTCTTTAAATAACCTTGTGAAAAACACAATCACTTCCCACTGCTGTGTCGGTTTCACACTGCAAAGACACGAGCATCAACAAAAAAAAAAAAAAAACATTTATTGTGCACCAAGAATGTCAGAATATGTGAGTACAGTGTAAACAAAGTCATACAGCATAATTAACTTAAATCCAGAAATATTGATAAATGCCTGCTGACATGCCCCATATCCTCTCTAAGGTAATAAATGTTAATGGTACATCAAGGGGATATTATGGAGTCACGGTAGAACGAGCCTTCATTTGGAGCCACATGTGAGCTACACTAAAGGCCAACTGTTATGGGGTGCCCTGTCTGCTGACCTGTAATGGCCAATTCATTCTGATTAATTGGATCCTTTAATGAGCATTCAGTGACAAATACATGTGCAGTCCATAGGGAGAAGTGCACGTTGTTCCCGGTGGAGCGCTGCTTCACTGCGTGCAGATCCGTCCAGGGGCTCCACCCACCACGAGCACCCGAGGGAGGGGACTGAAAAGCTGTTGTTCATTCAGATGATAAATTGTTTACCACACTTTTGTTGGTGTGATGAAGCATCTTAACATGCATGCAGCAGTTTGTGTTTTTTTCTTTCCTTACTGTGTGAAACAATGCCATAAGTTCTATTTCAATGATATTCTGTGAGTTCGGTTGCTATATTAAACTACCACTACAGTGACAGGTGATAGCATTATCTATATGGTCTTAATTAAAAAAATGTGTGTCATGTAATGTTTTTGTACTGGACTCATGCAGGCAGGTGAGGAGACAGAAGCAGGTTAAAAGGTTTATTTTATGTACAGGGGGATTTGGGAAAGGTGATGATCCCTCAGGGAGGAAGAGGGGGCAGCTCGCCAAAACAGTTCAGGCAGTGAAGAAATCCCAAATGGTGTACCGCTGTAGGTTTAACAATGACCTGGCAATGAGTCAGGAAGCCCATATAAGTAGGGAGGTGGGTGATGAGGAGATTGGAAGCACCTTGTCCACCTTGAAAGGTCCAATGTATTGTGGGGATTCAACCTGGCGAGGCAGATCTTGAGAGGAGAGCCAGACCTTTTGGCCAGGAGTGAAGTTTGGTGCAGGTGTTCGCTGACGTCGGCGGGGGGTGTAGGAGACCAGCAGGAGGACGTTGAGAAGTTTTTTATAAAGTCCAACTTTCACTGGATGCCAGGATGACAGGTGAGTTTTGAGGTGTGGCCCCACTGGAGTACCAGGGACGTAACCTGGGCAGGGTGAAAACAGTCAGGTGGGCCATTGTCTGGGTCAGGTTTGTCGTGCTGCATGTGCTAGACCAAAGACTAAATCCACCTGGAAGCAGCTCCCAGGGTACAGGGAGGGGGGGAAGGAAATCATCGTGGTAGGTTTTTTTAATTCGGACTGGCTGTCACCAGTGTCTAATGAGTTTAAAGCACAATGTCTGTCTTCTAGTCTTAGTTGGACAATTGATAGGCCCACTCATCCTAATCCCAAATGCCCAAACAAATAATCTCTCATTGATCTCAAGCCGGCATGGGGTGAAGGACAGGGTACATCCTGGACAGGTCGTCAGTCCAGGATGATTGCATGTTGATTGCATGTTAGAAATATGGCTAAGTCAAGAGAATTGTTCAGAAATTAGATCATTGCCTTGTACAAACAAGGAAGGAAACAAAAGCACTCAATGTTCCTAGAGATATAGTTATAAGCATTGTTTGCATGTTTGAAGTTAAAGTTACAGTGGTTACTCTACCCGGATGTGGCAGAAAGAGGATGCTATCAGTGCCTGCTGTCACGTTCCTGAGGAGGCAGGTGGTCAAAAGCCCTCAGCTGACATCAAAAGACCTGCAGCAGGACTTGGTGGCAGCAGACACCACTACTGTCCCAAAAGCACAAGAAAAGTCAGCTCCAATTTGCTCAAAATTATAAATAGGCCAAAGAGGTTTTGGGTTTCTGTTCTGTGGAACAATGAAACAAAACTGAAACTTTTCAGGCCTATTGATCAGCGGTAAGGCAAGGCAAGGCAAGGCAAGGCAATTTTATTTATATAGCACATTTCAACATCAAGGTATTTCAAGAGAAGTACAGCAGCAGCATTAGAGAGGCAAAATAAAGAGAAAAGAGCTTAAAAGCGGTATGTCTAGAGGAGGAAAAACGAAGTGTACGCAGCAAATAGTGTTGTTCAAAAGATTCTTTCACCGAATCATTCAGTGCTTCCTGCATGACCGGAGCACAGACTATGTCTGTCTCACTCGCTGAGCTGATACGCAGCTAAATGGGTTGTGATTCAGCTCACTATGGCTTTTGTTAGGCCTGTTGCTAAATAAACCAGAGTCCTCTGTTAAATAATAAGATTTTAGAAATTGCCTTAATAAATGTCAGAGATTAACACGTTTCCGGGGGTTTCTTTTAAACTGATCTGCAGTTCGGAAAGAATCAGCATTGTTTCTGGATTTTCTGAGGTTGATTCTGACAGTTGATTAGAAGCTGCTAATTGACTCAGGGCACACATAAGATCAGTTAGTGCACCAGTTGCGGCAGAGCTCAGCTGAACTGCGAGATGAACGAATGTTTCAGTAAGTGATTCAGTTCAGTTCGTTCACCCAAACGATTCCTTCTTTTGAGTAATGATAAACGTTGGTGAATGAACCAACACTAGCAGAAAAGAACATCCTGTCTACAGTGAAGCATGGCGGTGGCTCAGTGATGCCCCGGGGGCTGCTTCACTTCTTCTGGCACTGGAAACCTGCAGCTGATCAAGTATCAGGAAATCCTGGGAGAAAATATCATTATTCATACTTAGCATGCTTTAAAGTCCACCAAGGCTTAGTTTCAGAAGAAGTCCTGGAAGATACTAGAGTGTCCATCACAGTCGCCAGACTTGAACCCCATTGATAATCTTGCGAGCAAACACAAGAATATTAGGGAAAAGGATGCTCTACTAAGTACTTTACAAGTCACTATTCTTTCAAATATGTAGTTAATTCCTGTGGAATTGAAAAAAAAGTGTTCAATTGATTCTTTGGTGTTACAATATTGATCACTATATCATGAAACAATGGCTCATATTTTAATCACCGTCTTCCCCCCCACTTACTTTTTTCATCTCACTAGTTATTCTGTTGTTCCATCCCACACACATTTCAAAATATCTATTTTTTTAATTTACAAAATGTCTATCTTCCTATTTTGTAAAACAATTTTCGACACCCTCACACATTTACCTGACTAGATTTGTGTTATTTTCCTTACATTACATGTGTGTAAAATAAACAAAATAATTACAATTGTTTAATAATAGGTTTGAGAGTTCCAACCTCTGAGAACAGAGACAAATTAGACAAATTAATCTAAAATGTTAGTTGAGTTTGCAAGTATTGTCAGGCTCCTCAATGAAAGAGGCTGCCTTAAAGCTATACAAAATTTTTTTTTTTACCTTAATAAAAATCCATCATAATTACTTACTGTTACACTCTGGGAAAACAAGATGAGTGATCACTCTATTATTTCCATGATGTTGGCATGTCACCCACTTTGGCTGTTTCTTCAGCCTCTGATCTGGGATATGGACCACTATCCCAGAACACACCACTGTGTGTAATAAAGCGCGGCGCATGCGTATGTAAACAAGGAGGAAGCCATGACAGTCAGTGTTAACAAAGTGGATATTAAGAAGGAGTCAAGAAACGAAAAAGAGACTGTGCTTCTTCATTCTGGATTAGCAAGCACATGCTAACTTTACTAGCCGTTGTTGCATCAGAGGCGACCGCCAGAATTACATCTGGTTGCTCTGGTGCTGTGGCTGGGTTTAGGCAAGAGAATTCATTCAACTTGGGTTTTGGTACGCACTGGCGTCAAAATGCTTCCTTTGCCATTCATGGCTCCGAGTGAAAGCACGGGATTCAAATTCTGATATCACACCGGCTTGCTATGTCTTCAGTTGCACTCACTTGAGTTTGGCTGTTATCCAGGCAAGTGACTCAGCTTTTTCTTTTTCTTTTTAACTTCATGACTATGTTACTATACATTAGCTGCTGGTTTTAGTTAGCAAAGGGATATCCGGCTGTTAACCTTATCCATCATCAGATAATCTCCCTCCTTTTGTACTATGTCAAAGTTATGTTGGACATAACGTTGGCTAACACACCAGACCAACTTTGGTTCAGTTCCTGCTAAACAAAGTGCTTTTTAAGGTGCTGTGTAATCTTAGCATGCTAATGTTGTGTGTAAACCTTCTCTTTGACCCTTCTCCTTGCCACATGAAAAACTTTTTTGATAACCTTTTCATTTGCAGGTACAAGCACTGGATACATGGATGCTTTTCCTGTTGGATTTAGCTCAGCCGAGATTATTTGACAACTAGTCATCTAATTTGGCTGTCAACCAATTATTTTTTTTAGATTTAACTATAATTCCACCCACAAATAACATAATGAAATCTATGACCATTTAGGTCATCATACACTAACATAGTAAAATTTGTGTCACTTAAGTGGTTGTTGACATTTTGTGAAGGACTTGTGTACGTTGACATTACATTTGCATTTTTTCGCTACTTATTGTTTACTGCTAGACTGTCATAGTAATAAAGGTAAATTGTGAATTGAAAACCACAATGGAACGTTTTATTTTTCAATGCCACAAACTCTCAAATAAATATTGTTAAACAATTGTGAGTGCTGGTACAAAGAACGGCCATTCTGTAGTTACTTACTGTGTTAGCTAACTGTATTTGCTGGAAAAATATAAATAAACAAAACAAGGTAGCAAATGCTAGCATAACATTACAAAATATAACACATTTTTTACAGTTACTGGCTTTAAGAGTTGTTTTTCTACATTAGGTGGTGCTGAAGTAACTGTAGATAGCCCTTGGACCAGAATATTTATGCCTTATTTTCCAAATACAGCAGCTTGGAATGACTGTACTACTGTTGCTTGAATCCAGGCTCAGGGTTGTGTTAGTTGGCTCTGCCTCTGAAGATATTTTGCTGAGAGGTGAGGAGTTATCCTGTGATAAAACAGTGGAAAATAAAACAATGTCTGTTAAGACTCTAACTATTGTTACACTATAAGTTGTTCACTTTGAATGAACTACAAATTATAACCGAATACAAGCTCATTTGCAAACCCTACCCTCAACTGACATAATCTGTGGCCGGTATCTGTAATATGGCTCAATAAAACCACACTCATTCATGCAACACATGCTCTATCAAGAGCTTGATGTACATGGAAGCTCACTTCAGGACATAGTTGGTCCTCAGGTTCCCTTTTTCATTATTTTACAACAGCTTAGACCTGGTGAGCCATAGTTTCTATGACCTGACCCCTAAATCTGACCGCTATTGGTGAAATAGTGTGTTTTCAGTGAGATCACGACTATCTGCACTGCATCGACAGCTGACAAAATTAATACAAATATGTGAGATAAGCAACATTCCTGAAAAAAAAAAAACATGAAAAATTACTGTACCTTATCGGATGACATCAGTGTTTTCTGTAACCTGAAACGCTGAGCTGATCTGAGGAGTCATCAATGGAGGAGTTGTGTCATAGGGTCTGAGCTGTATTTAGGACATTGTAATTATGCTCAGAAACCACAAGGGCACTTGTGAGTCGAAAATCTATAATGTTGCCCTGTGTTGGTTTAATGAACCTCTGTGATTGCGATCAGCAACCCAACTGATCCCAGTCACAGCCCTTCATTCAGCCTGTGGCTGATACCAACAATCTGTATGGGCAGCGATAGTAAATTCTTTTCATTGACTAACATAATAGTCCGCCTGAAGCCTGTTAATTACTGTGATGGTAAGATACGGATACGGAACTATAAGAATGGTAATTGAAGAGATGTGTGTAACTGCCTCGCCATTATTAATTCACATAATTTCCTCTTTCATTTGAAAGTAATTGGAATAAAATGCTTGCTACATTAGCCTCCTAATGAAAGGCAATAATCTACAAAAATGTATAAGAGCAAGACCTTCTCTGTAGGTTCAAATTAATTGAATTCCCTTTTACCCATATTTTTATTGAAACATTCTCATTTTAGGCCAGCAAGCATAAGGTCGACATCATTGAAGAGGCAATAATGAGAGAGAGAGAAAAAGGTTGATTGTTAAAAGAACCCAACTGTCAGTGAATTCAGCTCCAAATTAATTATTTCAGCCCTTTTCATCTTTTTGCCTTACTTTATAGAAAGAGCCAATTAATTATGTCAAACATGCTTTCTCTTTTTGCTCCCCAGAGAGGGCAGGCAGGCTGATGGGGATGTTTACTGTAAGGGATGAAGGCAAGGTGGCGGGTGATGGGTATGTGTGTGCGTGTACTTGTATCTCTTACCTATTTAGGACTTTTTCCTGGTATGAACATTGACCCCCTGGTCCTAATGAGATAGAACCTCATTTCCAATTAACTGGTTAAGGTTAAGACTAAGATTTGAATTTTGGTAAGGTTAAGGTTAGGCATTCACGTGTTATGACTGACGTTGGGTAACACTTTGTTTAGACTTTCCAAATGAATGGAAGTCAATATGGTGTTCTAAGAAGAACAGCTGCACAAATGTGTGTGTATGAGGGGGGCGTCAGAGAAGAGCCTGCTTCTAATCTCAACACACCTGTCAGGCATACAGCTAGTTATCTAGGCACTGAGGGCCCCGGCTGGGTTCTAGCAACAATGCTGGGGAACTTACCGCAGCAGCATGGCATGCACACACACACACACACACAAACACGTTTGTGCTTCTATTAGAGTGAGGACCCTCATAGACCCTAACCTTAATCATCACAACTACATGCCTAACCCTAACCCTAACCTAACATAAACCCAATTCTAACCCTAACCCTAACCCTAAAACCAAGTCTTAACCCTGAAAAAGCCCTTTAAAGGGGTGAAAAAGAAGTGAGGACAAGCCAAAATGCCACTTTGTCAAAATGTCCTCACTTTGTAGGGTTTATACTCACTCTGCAGCAAGTACAAGAACACACACAGGCACACACACACACATACATTTACACAACATTCATAGAGAGGACCCTCATAGACATAATGCATTCCCTAGCCTCGTACCCTAACCTTAACCATCACCACTAAATGCCTAACCCTCTATATGACTACTGGTGCTGACAAGATCAGTGTTTATGCGAGAAAAGGTCCTGAAGAGGAAACAATTACAAGTACACACACACACACTGACTGTCAACCTCTCAGACACAAAAACACACTCAATTTTACTCAATTAGCCCACTGCACTGAGTTGCAGCCTTAATGAGGTGGGGATTGGGGAAGAAGTTGACAGTCAGTGGATGTATGTTCTTGTCAAAAATTACATCTATTTGTTTGTTTTTAACCGCATCCACACATGACTGTGGTCTTATTTTGCTAGGTCTTAGGGTTCCTAGACGCAAACCTGCATTGATGAATGGTACGGCAAACAATATACAAGGGTAAAATGAATGAGGAAGCTTCTTCACAACTGGTCGCCAACGTCAGACGAGCAAAGTCTCCCCTTTGAAACAGTATACAGTCTACACTCTGTACAACGTGATGAGACATTAGGGTGTTACGAGTATAGTGTTTTTGGTATGCTGTCCCCTCCAGTTCTCTCTGTGTGTATGTGTGAATGAGGTGTGGCTGTAGGTGGAACCTCAGTCAGCAGTTCCGTGCTGATTGGATCCAAGCATGATTGCTTGATTGGATCCAGGTAGACCCAGCTTTTAAAAGCCAGGCTGCCTATGAAGATGGTCTCTCTCTCTCTCTCTCTTCCTCTGCCTCTTGCTCCTGCGTGCACCTGGTCCAGCCGGTCCAGCCACAACACTGCCAGCATTATTGTTCCATGTTAAACTGACAAACCTATGTAACCTTACAAGCAGTCTTGGGAGTGAGACTCCTTTCTTTTGTTTGATGATTGGTTTTCTCATGTTTTTGTGTTAGGAATTTAGGTGAGTGATTGTCTTCTGGTTCTTTATTTTCATTAACAGCGAAGCCTAGTTTTGGTAGTAGTATTTATGTTTGTTATTTTGGGAGACTCTCACTTTCATAACAATAAACTGTCTGCTGGCATTACTTGTGGGTGGGAAAGCTGGGGAGCAACATTTGTGTTGCGTCAAGGTTTTCCCCTAGGACCGGGGTGTAACAAGGGAAATGTAACTACTTAAAAAAGATACCAAAAAGCAAAACAAGTTGCCTTCAGTTATGACAAATAGATGTCACAAGGAGTGGGAGGAAAGGACAACAGTTAAAGTTCAGTTGTCAATGTCTGTCCAGACCAGACACAGTAATCACTACTTAAACATTGATACATGTTCGCTGATTGCTGTTCTGTCCTTGCCAGACTGTACCCTGGACTGCATTTTAACATTATTGGTTTTTGGAAATTTTAATTGTTGGTTGTATTTTTGAAATGTGTGAAATAAGTGATCCAGTGTGTAAAATGTAGATGGGATAATTTCATTTGGCAACAAAGAAAAAATACAATAATCATAATTTAACTGCACCATCATCTGATGAATTGTTGCTTTTCATTACCCCAGAATTAACCTATTTATATCAGGAGCCAGGGCAACTCTATGGAGGCCATCATTTTGGAACACTGTGTTTTTGAACTAGCCCACAGTGGATAATTTTTTTTTAGTTTTGATAATAACTAAAAGCTATGTTCCCTTCTCTTCCAACACACTTGGAAGGGAAGGGTGAGGTAAATGATATTGCCAAATTTAACACAAGATACCTTTAATGCAGCAGTTGCTGCACCTGTCTCAGACAGAGATGCAAGCGAGCTGCACTGATATTAGTTGTTTATCCTCCTTTCCAATGGATTGACACTCTAAATTGTGTCCAGGGTGTAACCCACCTTTCGCCGTAGTGGTAGATAGTAGATAAATGGACATCTCCCTCATGGATGGTATTTATGTGTGTGTATACATTTCAGGACCAGTAGTCCTCATGGAAACCAAAACCTGGTGCTAATGAGGCAGAAGTCTGCAGTTTAGGTTTTAGATTTGCATTGTGGTTGGGCATTAACTGGTTATGGTTAAGATTAGGGATAATGTTTTTGTGTGTGTCTGTCTCTGTCAGTGTACCTCTTATGCACCTTTTTTTCTTCTTTTAATTATATTTTTTAAAGATTTTTATCAACACATTTACATAACATAAAAAATATATAAAATGACAAGCACCTTAGTTGCAATCAAAGTTATTCAACCCCCACTAAATATTTAATTTATTGGCAAAATGTACAAACTAGCAGTGGTTTACAATAAACAAATCAAACAAGAACTATTTAAATAGAGAACTGGTTTCTCCAAATTCAACACAAAATCCCACTTTTAATGACTACTGCTGCCTCAAAATTATTCAACCCCATCATGACAAGCATCTTTAGTTCTCAGTAGAGCACCCTTTGGTCACGTGTGACGGAGATTGTGGACACAAATGCAGGGGTGTGCGGAGGATAGCCGCTCCAGCAGCGGGTAAAGCAGTGCAGGCAATGAAGTGATCCAAACAGTGGCAAGCGGTGATCCAGGATCCAGCAGCTGCAGTGAGGAAAACAGGGAACAAGGAATGAGGAGTCTGCAAGGGTATAAGTAGTCAGGAGGCTGATGAGGTGATTAGGAGAAGGTGCGCTCTCAGCGCAGGTGGTTAATTACCAGCAGAGCAGAAGTCACAGAAGGAGACAAGGGAGAGGTGAGGTGAATCATGACACCTTTGCTGTTATGACTTGCCGCAAACGTGATGCATAGCCAGACACCAGCGTTCCTGAGGAATCTTAGCCCATTCCTTGGGCAAAGGCCTCCAGTTCACTAATATTCTCGTGTTTGCGTCCTGCAACTGCCTTTTTCAAATCCCACTACAGATTTCCAAAGGGGTTTAAGTCTGGTGACTGTGATGGACGCTCTAATATCTTGCAGTACTTCTTCTGAAACCAAGCCTTGGTAGACTTTGAAGTATGCTTGGGATCATTGCCCAAGGTCCAATGGCACCCAAGCTTCAGCTTCCTCACACACAGCCTGGTTTTTTATCCCTAGATTTCCTGATGCTTCATTGAATCCATCTTGCCCTCCACAAGCTGCAGGTTTCCAGTGTCAGAAGAAGTGAATCATCCCTGTAGTCGGGCTGTCCGTGCAGTGATTGAATCAAACTGCAGACAGTGGTGATAGTTCCGAAACAATGGCAAAGATTTTATTTTCCATATAGCCCAGGTAAAATGCCAGTGAAGAGAACAAAAGAAGAGGAAGAGAAAGAAGAGGAAAAAAAATCCAAATAATAATAATTTTCTTATCAATCATTAAACTTCCCAAAAAGAACAGAATAACTTAAGCAAAAGCACTACAACTTTCTGGCACTCCACAGCTTAGGCCTGTCTCTAGTTCACCTCAGACCCAACTGACTTACAGCCCTTTCTGACAACGGATTTCTAACCCATGGCATAAACCATTGCACATTATACACACATAAGTTTTCCCTACTTACTGCAATAAATATATTCAGTACCATAATTATAAATCATTTGGATACCCAGTCTGTGAAGATTCTCAGTCATCCAGGTCATGGTATCCAAAGTGTAGTAAAAAAAGGCAACTGGACTTAGTTGAATTTCTTGAAGACGTTTCGCCTCTCATCCAAGAGGCTTCTTCAGTTCTGTTTGACTGGTGGAGAGTCTGGGACTTATAAACTCTGTCAGGTTCTTGGTCCATGGGGTGTGGTTTGGATAGGAAAGGGGTTGTGAGTAGGAAAGGGGTTGTGAGTTGTTAACT
>JAFBJR010000099.1:1194353-1370545 GCA_016785285.1 Brachirus orientalis | reverse complement strand
TCCAAACCACACCCCATGGACCAAGAACCTGACAGAGTTTATAAGTCCCAGACTCTCCACCAGTCAAACAGAACTGAAGAAGCCTCTTGGATGAGAGGCGAAACGTCTTCAAGAAATTCAACTAAGTCCAGTTGCCTTTTTTTACTACACTTTGGATTTGGATACCCAATAAGACCTATAAATTATATACAAACACTCACAAAACACAAACACAAAAACTAAATAATTATAAATCCCCAGGAAGCCCCAAACACCCCTCTCATCCTACATAATCAAACGTTTTGCATTTGACGTCATCTTCCTCCATTTAAAATGTCCTTTCCTAATTGCCGTCGGGTCCTCTGTCCGTCCAAACAAGGAAGTAGCCATGCGCCATCCAAATAAGTACTCTCTGCTATTGTTGTACTTTGGGAAAAGAGTCCATACTCCTTACCCATTCAGTTGGCCACCCTGAAAGTAAGGCTTTGTATTCCTGTAATGTTTGTGTTTGTATTGCTGACGTTGTCAGTGTTGGCTGCAGATCCCCGTTCATGTGTGAAACAACGGCCTGTGCCCACAAATATCCTTGTCCATAATGGTGGTGGTGTAAATGTAGCATTATGAACATTCAGTTCATAGTCATACCCTAACATTGAGTGTCTTTGCTATCTTTTTTTCCCCTTTTGTACCCTTTTCCTTGTTTCTGCAAGGCAATGATCTCTTTTCTGAATACAATCAAACTTCACCATCGACAGTCCAGGTATCTGAGGTGATCTACACAACCGTTGAAAAGTTCGGGGTCACCCAGACAATTTTGTGTTCTCCATGAAAACTCAGACTTTTATTTATCAAATGAGTTGCAAAATGAATAGACAAGGTTGACGAGGTTAGATGGAGCCCACAAATGTGATGCTCCAGATACTCAACTAGCTCAAAGGAAGGTCACTTTTATAGCTTCTCTAAGCAGCTAAACTGTTTTCAGCTGTGCTAACATAATTGCACAAGGGTTTTCTAATCATCCATTAGCCTTCTAACGCAATTAGCAAACACAATGTACCATTAGAACACTGGAGTGATGGTTGCTGGAAATGGGCCTCTATACACCTATGTAGATATTGCATTAAAAACCAGACGTTTGCAGCTGGAATAGTCATTTACCACATTAACAATGTATAGAGTGTATTTCTGATTAGTTTAATGTCATCTTTATTGAAAAACAGCGCTTTTCTTTCAAAAATAAGTACATTTTTAAGTGACCCCAAACTTTTGAACGATAGTGTATCTCAAGCACACCTGATGCAACTAATGAAGCCCTTGAGGCAATATGTGATTTGCAAATGTGATTCTATTCAGGGGGTTGAATCATTTTGAAACTGCAGTAGTTGATGAAAGGAGGATTTAGTGTTTAATTTGGATAAAATCATTCTAGTATTAGTTTTATTTAACTATCTAAACTGTTTTGTTTTTCATAAAGGCTTGGGCCAGCCCTGAGTAAGTGGGCAACATGAATCATACAATATGGGCCAAAATGCCAGGGCTGATTTATTTATTTATTTTTTGTCCCAGTCCACTCTAACCAATAGGAATGAGGTATAAATGAGAGCTGAATAACTAAAGATTTGTCCATTCAGGTCTTCAGGCAGATGTGGAAAGGAGGTTAAGTGCTGGATACTCAGCTCAGTGCTGAGTGACTGACATGTGGTATGAGAATGTGACAACAAAGCTGTGTCCACGGGGCTTTGGAAAGGGTTTTGTCCTTGCCTGAGCTTGCAGTTCAGTAGTAACATCTGGAGCTGGATGGTCTGAAGAATTCTCATCCCAAAGTAATTTGTTAGCCTTGTCTCTAACCACAAGCTATGCAATCTATGTAGAAAAAAAGGTGTGAATTCATGCACTCTCATTTTTGAGCCCATTCTTGCATAGGTGCCATTACTGCACTTTGTCAGTAAGTTGAAAGATTAGGCAACAAAGGGAGACCATCATTAGGACACATGATGGACGCCTATATATGTATGTATGTATGTACATTATACAGTATGTACATATTCTGTACATATATACAATACTGTGCATAAGTCTTTGGTCACCATTAGATGTGTTGTTTTAGCAATGCTGTAATGACCATACTATACAATTATTTCTCAATCACCTTATTGGAACATATCCTCAAATATGGAGAAACACATATGCAGTTTGAAAATAACATCTTTTTCAACAGAAATTCTTCTATAATATGAAATATTCAGTGTGACCTACATTTCCACTTGAACAATAACACAACCATGGCTCTTTAAAACCTGGAATGGAACCCTAATGTTATTGGTCAAACCTGTGTTTCTCCTACTATTTCATGCCAACAAATAGCTGCTGTGAAAAAGGTCTATTATACCTGGTTTACTCCAGACGTGTTGGAGCATTACATACACATGTTGCACAAGTTCAACTCACTGACAGGTTGATCATATAGTATAAGACTGACTTTTAGTCACATCTTTTCAATCTAAACGCCCATGATCACAAAAGTGACATGAAAACAACAAAGCTGGTGGTGGCCTAAGACTTATGCACAGTACTGTATATATAAACTTTTTTATGGAAATACATACAGTACATTCACCTAAATCGTAAATATATTTTACACTCAAATACAATTAGAAGAACTGATTGCAATTTGGCCACTGGAAGCAACAACAGAATTAACTTAATTCTGTCGTTCTAGGTCATTCATTTGTTACGAAGGCATATCAGCAATCAAAGAGAGAATAACCAAGAGAGAATGTATGGAAACACTTGGCACACAGCTTTTAGGTCAACATGACCCTGACACACACACACATGACTGTGTAGACAGATTTGGGTCCCCACAACATGACACAAGCAAGTTTGCAAAGGACGCTGCATTGACCTTCTTGTATTTGGACAGCCTACCCAAAACTATATCCTTAACCTAAACCACAGTAATTTTGACCAGAGCTTCAAAAATGAGGTTCTGTCTCATCAGGACTAGGGTTTAGTCCACATGAGAACTACTGCTTCTGACAAGGTCCATGTCCGTGTCATCTATTCATTGACTATCACTTTATCCTCCACATGAGGGTCAGGGAGGTCTGAGTTAATACCAGAAGAGTCTTAAAAGAACAAATACATTTGTCAGAACCTTTTTCATGGAGGTCATGTTGTAAAAACAAATACAGTGATACAGTTATACAACTACAGTATAACTATAACAAGTTCCCGAAACCGCATAACAGGGATTCTACATTTCAAATGAACATCGTCAGGTTTTTCAATTGTGAACAATCTTCATTCACTAACTCAACAACTTCTTCAAAACTATTTACACAGTCTGACAAAAAAGCTTCAGCCATACTCTCCTCTGCCACAACCACTTTCTAGTAAATATAAAATAAAGTCCACCAAGTTATAGTTAACAATTGGACTGTTCTCTTTAGAGGTGGTCTTGGTACAGATGTCACTGAATCAAACTAATTCTTAGATTGAATGAAACTATGAGCGAGTACAAAAAGCAAAACTTTATTTCCTTTTGTTTTGACCTGAACCAAATACTTAATACTTTCCACAGCTTGTCTTTACCAAACCTGTACCGATGATTCATTTCAATTCAGCAGTATTTCAAAAAACGATAAAAGCTTCCAGCTATGATTAATTATTTGAAACCTCATGTATTACATTGCAAACCACCAGAGCTAATTAGCTTGATAATCATGGCCAGAATGAAGGCTAATGGGCACAATTTTTGGTTACATTATCTCATTATAACAGATGGAATAGCATAAAAGTGCTTTGAGATGAGACAGCAATCATTTAAAAATGAAAAGAGACTGGATAAGTTGGAATGCAGTCCTCCTTCACCTGAAAGGATATTAAATTTAAAAGAAAAAAGAATCAGCACACAATGTACTCATGTTTGTGGACATGTTTGGCTGTGTGCACTTCTGCATTGTGTGAGTTGTGTGAATCCAAGAGAGCTAGTCAGATGAGTAGAAGTAATTCTCGCTAATTCGTTCCCAGTCACACATCTAAATGGGTTTGGATGAGAAACACAGCAAGGGGTCTGATTGCCTCCCGAATCCAAGGACCCATTTCTCTGCATGGGATTACCTCCCTCTCTATTGAATGTGAAATGAATTTATTCATTGTAGACGTGGAAGTTGATATTCAAAGAAACACATGACTGTAAATGAGACTCAAAAGAAAAGGGGAGGGGCTCAAAGAGTATTTTTTTTTTTTTAGATCTGTCATGCAGAAGTGTCTTCACCCTTAGATCTCATCAGATCTAAATGAGTCCACATCTTGATCTACAATACTTCTTCAAATGCCTTCTCAGACTGTGACCATGTTTTTTTTTCCTCAACAAAAGCTCCTTTCTGCATATGCACAATTGTGTCACTGCAGAACAGCTGTTGAGATTGTCTGATAATTAAGAATGCATGCATGCATTTCAAGAAATACCAAATTGAAGTTGTGCTAATCACAAATTTTATATTAAAGATAGACCAAATGCAATGTGGAAGATCATAGCCACAACTCAGAGACAAATGTTCTTAGAGCACACGGTATGTCTATCACTTGAAGTTTTGACAGTTCAGAAAAATTAATGGATAGATAGAACACAGAGGAACCAGATAGAGACATTAAATAACCATAGGTCTATGTTAAATGCTTAAAATAAAGTCATTATTTTTCCTAGAGCAAATTATAAATAATATATAGTCAATCCTTTACCTTATATTATGGAGGAATGGTAGGACGTCCTAAAGAATATAAAGGTCATGCACAGGAAAACAAGTTTATTATTTTTTATTTTTTTGCCTTTTTATCCACATGGAAATGGCAATTTGGAAGCAGTGAAACACATTAATTTTGAAAACGATGTCAGAGAGGGAAAATCTATTGTTTATTGTATTGTATATGTATTATAGCCTTGTGTTTTTGTGTATACAGCCACTATACAACTTTGGGAAAAGTATGCTGTCATAGTTCCACCTCTCTCTTGCGCTTGCATTCACTGCCGCTAATCTTCATCTTCCTTTTCTTGTGTTTGGAGATTGTTGGGTCTTTTCACTTTATAATAGCATTTCTTGAAAACAATGTGTTTCAGAAAAATGTTTAAAAAATGATAAAGAAAAAAAGATTTCATAGGTAAGGTTCTGTGGATCGGTGGATGCCGCCAGGCTGTTTGTTCACTCCTGAAAGCAACCATCTTTCTCCTCTGCAGTATGAAATTGTTCAGTGTTGCTGTACCAACAGAGCAGTGACAAGGCATAAACAACAGAGGAGCGAAAAGCCAGTGAACACTTTAAAGTGACTAAATAATATGGTTCTTTGGCATGCCCTGTGACCACCTACTGCTTCCCAGAGAGTTGTCGTTTCTAGACTGAAATAATAGAGCAGAAACAGCGCAAATGTTTTTATTCACATCTTACTTACTTACTTTCAGATACAATCCTTAATAACACATCTGTGAATGCAGAAAATTACTAAGTAAGGTTTAATCATTTTGTTTTTTAATTAGTGCAGTTGTTCCTATGTATTGTTAGAATATTGTATTATTATACTACAATGTAAGTTGGGACACTTTGTAAAATGTATATAAAAACAGAATGCAATGATTTGCAAATCTCATAAACCCATATTTTATTTCTAATAGAATAATAAAAGGTGAAAGTACGCATCCCTTCAAAAGCAATCGAAAGCAAGGGAGGTGAGCACTCCTAGAAGGCCGACATTTGTGTTTCTTTTCGGTTATAATGAAACAGATGACTAGTTGTAAGGTGAAGAGTTGCAGACTTGCATACAAATGTACGTGAGCTTCTGCACATGAGCTAAACAGGACATGTTCAAGGCCAAAAGTGCATACATGTTGATAACACAGTTAGAACACAGGATTTTCCATTACATTCCCCCCTTTTTGATCGTAAGATCAGCTAGAAGGGAAGCCTGGGAAGCCTGCAGCCAGATTAGCACAATATGACAGGACAGTGTGTTCACAAAGTGCTCTAGATGGAACCAAGCAGGGTGCGAGATACCCACATGATGTGGAGCTGCAAAAAGAATCTCATTTGGGCTTAAGTTAGTGCTCTTTTACACATTCTCATGTACATCAGTACATCAGAGGGGCAGCGCTTTTGTCCAGGGGAAACCTGTTTCCTCACAACTTTCAGCCAGTTTTTGTTTTAGCATGCCGTTCTACAACTCCTCCACTGGCAGGATGATATGCACAGTGCGTTTTCAAGTCTATGCCTAAATATGTGCTGAGTTGTTGTATGGCTTCACTAACAAAATGTAAGCCATAGTCACTGGATAACCTTGCCCATATACCCCATCAAGGTATAATTTCAGTGAGCAGAGCTTTTGTTACTGCGTTAGCTGTTTGTTTTGAAGGTAGAAAAGCCTCGATCCATTTTGACCACATGTCTACCATTACCAGACAGTGTTTTCTCCCTTCAGATGGACTAAGTTCAATGAAATCCATCATTGAACTTAGAACATCCATGTTCAAATGGGCGTGTTGGTGGTGGGTGTTCTGCTGGTGCGGTGAGTGGAACTGGTCTTCCTATGTTATGTGTTTTTTGGGCATAGAGTGAAAAACCCTTAGTGAACCAATGTGTATTTATTATACTTCCCTCGAGAAACAAGATTGAAGGCATTGGTGTGTGCAGCACATTTACACACTGCAATAGAAGTATGGCATGCAAAAGGTCAGCAAAAAAAGTGTGATGTGAAATGGGCTTACCGTCAGATTTCATGAATTTATGAATGTTGCCATAGTGCACCAAAGTCATGTACAACACCAAAGGCGTACCTTGAGTCTGTGTAAATGGTAACAGATATACCGGAAGCCAGGTTACACGCTTCAGTGAGTGCAAACAGTTCAGCTGCCTGGGCAGAGAGGTGACATGGAAGAGGTCCAGAACACAAAACATCATAATCAGAGACCACAGCGAACTCAACTTTGTTGATTCCGGTGGCAGGATCATGGGAAGCAGAATCATCTACATAGAGAATAAGATCAGGATGAGACAAAGGAGTCTCGGACAAATCAGGTTGTTGTGTACATTGCATTTTAAGTTCTGCCAAGTAGTCACGCACCTCATCATCCCCAGGGAGAGGAAGGAGTGATGCTGGGTTAATAAAAGTGTATCGTTTAACAGTAACATTAGGTAAATCATGAAGTGTTTGGACTTCCAATATGTGTGTGACCAAGAGAGTCACATCACAGGCTTCGTGTGTGTCACAGAATAGAGTTTAAAATCCTGCTGCTGGTTTATAAAGCTCTGAATGGTCTGGGGCCAAAATACATCTGTGATCTCCTGGTCCATTATGAACCAACCAGAACCCTCAGGTCATCAGGGGCAGGACTACTTTGTGTGCCCAGAGTTAGAACCAAGGTGAGGCAGCGTTCAGCTTTTATGCTCTGAACTTGTCGAGCACTCTGAGCTGCCTTAGGTTGAAGTTGAAAACATTTTTGTTTGGCGCTGCATTTCAGAAATGAAATGTGCTAATGTGTTATGCAAATAAACTTGCCTTGCCTTCAGTCACTCTGGAATTGGTTGTTGTCATCTCTCTCTAACCAGTTGTTGTTATCTCATCATCGGCCTCGTCCTGCAGGCTGTTGTGCTTTGCGAGGACAATTACATGACCAATGTCCCTTCTGCCTACAGTTGAAACACGTGTCTCTGTCTACTGGTGATCCCATCTGTTGTGTCATGTCATCTTGGATACAACTTGCAGCATAGTGAGTTGAGCTTTCAGCTGTGTTTGCTTTTGTTTCTTGTCAGCCTTTTTCAGAAGCCTCAGTGCAGCACCTTTCTGCGTGTTTGGCATGCTGGAGGACTTCATCCAGATGTGCGTCATCATCCACGCAAGTTATTTGAACTTTGTCCCTCACCTCACCACGCAAGCCTTGGATGAAAGCTTATGTGAGGTGGGTTTCCCAGGGGCCTGTGACCTGGGCTTGGTCATTAGGCTTGTTGATGCCACCATGTTGGTTGAAGATGGTGACGAGTCATTGGTAGTAGTCAGGCACTGACTCTTGTGGATCCTGTTTACCATGGGTTAGCCCAGCACCTTAAAGTTCCGACCTGCAATAGAACCAATACTTTCAGGTCGACTCGAACGGCTATAAAAGTATCTTTTGAAGGACTCTAACTGTCAGGGTCTGGTTCCACTGTTTCCTGTCCTTTATTTTGTTAAATACCCTTACTTCCTGTGCAGCCTGTTTTCCTTTCAGGAGGCTTGACTGACCCCTCCTATGAGCCCCTGTCTCGAGCCACCGTATTTACCAAATTGGATTTAAGGAATGCTTATCACCTCATCCGCATACGAGAGGGAGACGAGTGGAAGACGGCTTTCAACACCCCCATCGGACATTTCGAGTATCTGGTAATGCCGTTTGGTCTCACAAACGCCCCTGCTGTGTTCCAGAATATGATAAATGACATTTTGAGAGATATGTTGAACCAATTTATTTTTGTTTATTTGGATGACATTTTAATTTTTTCTCGCAACCTTAATGAGCACCAGCAACATGTGCGCCTTGTTTTACAGAGACTCCTAGAGAACAGTCTGTTTGTAAAAGCTGAGAAGTGTGAATTTCATGTTTCCCAAACTGA
Organism: Brachirus orientalis; assembly: GCA_016785285.1. Classification (NCBI taxonomy): domain Eukaryota; kingdom Metazoa; phylum Chordata; class Actinopteri; order Pleuronectiformes; family Soleidae; genus Brachirus; species Brachirus orientalis. The sequence goes on along the minus strand of JAFBJR010000099.1, from coordinate 1,361,930 downwards.
CTTTCTTGGTTTTGTGTTGGCAGGGGGAAGTGTGAAGCCGGACCCTCGTAAGATCGAGGCAGTAGCCAATTGGCCCCCCCCTCAGAACTGAAAACAGCTGCAACGTTTCCTGGGGTTTGCCAATTTTTACCGCCGGTTTATCCGCGGCTACTCTGGGGTGGCCTCTCCTCTCACCAGACTGACCTCTGTCTCGCTGCCCTTCAACTGGACACCCGAGGCTGACTCCGCCTTCCACACACTCAAGGACCTTTTCACCAAGGCTCCAATCCTGTCCCTCCCTGACTCCTCTCGCCAGTTCATCGTGGAGGTCGACGCGTCTGATTGTGGCATCGGGGCGGTGCTTTCACAGAGGGATCCGCTGGACCAGAAGCTCCACCCCTGTGCCTATTTCTCCCGCAAGCTCTCACCTGCTGAGGCTAACTATGACGTCGGGAACAGGGAGCTGTTGGCCGTGGTGGCTGCGCTTCAGGAGTGGAGACACTGGCTGGAGGGGGCTGAGCTGCCGTTCTTGGTATGGACAGACCATAAGAACCTGGCTTATCTGCATTCAGCCAGGAGGCTGAACTCCCGCCAGGCCCGCTGGTCGCTGTTTCTCGGCCGCTTCAACTTTACCCTCTCCTATCGCCCTGGTTCTAAAAACACTAAACCGGACGCTCTTTCCAGGATACATGACCCGGTCCCACAGGACGAGGTTGATCTTCCTATCCTGCCTGCTTCTTGCTTGGTTGGGGCGACGACGTGGGACGTTGAGAGGGTCGTCCTGGAAGCCCAGCGGACTGAGCCGGATCCAGGTTCGGGTCCTCCTAACCGTCTTTTTGTTCCCGCCGCTGCCCGCCCTCAGGTTCTGCTTTGGGGTCATTCCTCTAAGTTGGCCTGCCATCCCGGCGTGACCCGCACTCTCCACTTCCTCCGGTCAAGGTTTTGGTGGCCCTCCATGGCAGTGGACGTCCGGGAGTTCGTGGCCGCCTGCACCATCTGCGCTCGTGGTAAGACGCTTCACCGTCCTCCTGCAGGTCTTCTCCGGCCCTTACCCATCCCTAGTCGCCCCTGGTCACACGTGGCAGTGGACTTTGTTACTGGCTTGCCACCGTCCAATGGACACACGGTCATCTTGACCATCGTGGACAGGTTTTCCAAATGTGTCCATTATCTGCCCTTACCCAAGTTGCCTTCTGCCCTGGAGACCGCCGACCTATTGGTGCATCATGTGTTCCGGCTACATGGGATTCCCTGTGACATCGTGTCTGACCGTGGGCCCCAGTTTGTCTCCCAGGTCTGGCGGTCTTTCTGTAAGGCGTTGGGAGCCACCGCAAGCCTTTCCTCTGGTTACCACCCACAAACTAACGGACAAACTGAGCGGGTAAACCAAGACCTGGAGGCTGCCCTCCGTTGTGTGGCCGCTCAACACCCTGCCTCGTGGAGTTTGCACCTGCCTTGGGTCGAATATGCACATAATTCACTCACCAATTCCTCTACTGGTTATTCTCCATTCATGGCCTGCTACGGTTACCAACCCCCCTTGTTTCCTGCCCAAGAGGAGGAGGTTGCAGTCCCCTCAGTCCGAGCCCACTTACAGCGCTGCCGTGCAGTCTGGAGGACCACCCGAGCCGCTCTCGTCAGGTCTGCTGCTCGAAACCGACGGTTGGCCGACCGACATCGGATTCCGGCCCCCAACTACAAGCCAGGGGATAAAGTCTGGTTGTCTACTCGGGACCTCCCTCTCCAGGTTGAGTCTAGAAAGTTGGCGCCCAGATATATTGGACCGTTTGAGGTGGACCGGGTCATAAATCCCATGGCGGTGCGGCTCAGCCTTCCTCCATCTTTGACTGTCCATCCTACCTTCCATGTCTCACTCCTGAAGCCCGTCGCCTCCAGTGATTTGGTGCCTCCCCAGGACCCTCCTCCGCCTGCCCGTCTGATCGATGGCCTCCCGGCGTACTCTGTGAAGGAGATCCTGGATGTCCGGCGGCGAGGCAGGGGCTTTCAGTACCTGGTGGATTGGGAGGGGTATGGTCCTGAGGAGCGGTCGTGGGTCTCGCGGGCCCAGATTCTGGATCCAGCCCTCCTCAGAGACTTCTACCTCAGGTACCCGGATAAACCAGGTAGGTCCCCAGGAGTTGCCCGTTAGAGGGGGGGTACTGTCAGGGTCTGGTTCCACTGTTTCCTGTCCTTTATTTTGTTAAATACCCTTACTTCCTGTGCAGCCTGTTTTCCTTTCAGGAGGCTTGACCAGGCGGCTGGCAGAGTTTCCCTCCACACACCTGGGCTGCATTCCCCTGATTTGTTTGCTGCCTTTTTAAGCCTGTGATTTTGCTGCGGCTGATGTCAGCGCGTTATGTTCCCTGTGCGGTACAGATCGTTTCGTTCAACTAGTTGTTTGCCTCTCCATAGGTTGAATTTTATCAGTCCTAACTTTTGTTTCCTTTGTTTTCACAGTTTTTCTGGGAGATCCTCGCTCAGCCAGCCTGCCGGTCTCCTCACCCTTGGTTCCAGTTTTTGGCTAGTGTTTTTGTGTTCGCACCCTTAGATCTAGTTTAGACTAAGCGCTTTTGTTTGGATTTTTTTGTAAAATAAATGAACTCTTTGCCTTTTTAAAGCCGTCCCGTCTCTGCTCTGCTTGGGTCCATACATGTCCTGTGACAAATCATAACACTAACCTCCATAAGCAGGAACAAGTAGTACTTTACTAGGATTGTAACCCTTGAAGGTCTCTAACCTTTTAAACAGAATTTACAAGGGACTGAAACCCTTGAAGGCCTCTAACATTTTTAACAGTAATTTACAGATAGTTGTCAACATGGGACATCTTGGCAGTAATTAAACATCACCTGAATAGCAGAATAGCAGTATTGAACATTTTTCTTTAAATTCAGAAAAGGTTGTGAAGTTGTAAAGAAAATTTTCTTTGAATTTTCAATTTAAGTTATTATTTTAAAATCCAATTTAATTATATTTTATAATTCAAGAAATTCAAATTTCTACTTCTCACCGGGGTTTAGGAAATTGTTCCTGCCTTGCACAAACAAAGAAAAGGGTACTACAAAAAGATTGGAAAGGTACTGAATGTTCGTAGAAATACAGTCTGTACAGCAAGTGATACCCTCTATCCTTAGACTCTCACATTGAGTGAGGAAAAACTACCCGACCAGGATGGTAAAGGCAGTAAAACAAAAAACAGTAAAAGTAAACATCTCCAACTGAGTTAAAAGCCAAAGAGAAAAAATGTGCTTTGAAAGAGGAATTGAAAGAAGAAAGTGAGTCAGCCAGCTTTCCACAACATTCCATAGCTTCGGGGCAGCAACAGAAAATGTGCGGTCACCTCTGAGTTTCCTCTTTGTCTTAAGGACAACTAAAAGTGACTGATCTGCCGACCCGAGAGAGCGTGAGGGAGCATATGGCTGAAGCAGGTCAGACAGATACTGAGGGGCAAGACCATGAAGACATTTAAAAACAGATAAAAGGATTTTAAAATCAATCCTAAAACGAACCAGGAGCCAATGAAGTGAAGCTAAAATTGGACTCATGTGCTCTCATTTCTTTGCACCAGTTAAAAGCCAAGCAGCAGCATTTTGAACCAACTGTAGATTCACACCTTGAGGTGTGAATTGAGTAGACAGTTTATCATAACAGACAATGCTGCCAATATTAAATGTGCTTTAAAGTTTCAGATGCCTCAGCAGCAGTTGACCCATTCTAAAGGTCAGTGATATGGAACTACAATGCTTAAGTTCAAATCATTGTCTTTTGTCACTGTCACTGCGCATACTGTACATACTAACACATCAGAGCCACATAATTATTATGATATAGTAATGGTCTTGAAGATGGTCTTGTGTTGGTCTGGTCTTGGCTCGGTCTTGGTTAGGTGCTCTTGACTATAACGCTATCATTTAGATCCATGGGCACTGATAGACAGATCTGTGGTCGAGATACCATCCTATGTGTACTATGTGCACAACAATGACCCTGCTCAGACCTGGTATTAGCATCCATTGTTAGTGATCTGATCGGACTAAGTACAGGTCTGAATGATCCTAATTGTTAGGTAGATTTCTGTTATCAAGACTTTGGAAATTGCCAAACAAGTCCCTGCAGTTAGTTGTAAGTTAAGTTTGAAGAATTTATTCAGAGACAGCATAGTACTGAGGAGACAGAGGTTACCTCAGGTTCTGATGAGCAGCTTACCAGTGCGGATACATATTGTCATCTGTCTGTGACCTTAAGATATTTCATCAGAACCTGGATGCCACAAACTCTCTGGAATGCTCTCTGCTCCAGCTTAGACAGTGGGAAATACAATAGAAATCAAAACAGCATAGCTTCTTTGTCTAATCATCTCACTTCAATGAGATTTTTGGAAGAACCGGCATCTAGTGTGAAACTGAATGTGACTAATCTAACCCTTTAACTTAATGTTATCACATAAATCTGTCAGTATTTCAGTCAGTAAAAATTAGAATTTTCCTTCACACTAATGTGTCCTCAATGCATCCTCAGATCTGATTAAAAAAATCAATTTTGGTGGTTGTTTGTGGACACGTGTCCCCATTAGTGAACTGCATGAATGCAATCTGTCCTCAGGATGGATTAGAGACCACCTCCTCACCATCATTATCTTTATTCTTTTCTTTTTACTCTAATCCTAAACTGCCTATTTATTTGCACATGCTTACAATCTGCCTGTGTCATTACCACACAGCTCCAAGTTTCTTGGACGCAGTTGGGACAGGTAATACGACAATAAAACGTTCTGAAGTTCTACAAAAAAGGTCTATTGTCTTGCACTATATATATATATGTGTGTGTGACTGGAGAGGGGCAGGGGAGAGCAACTAGTTCAGAGACCTAGTGTTTTGGTAGTTACTCAGACGTCCACAGGGGGCCGTAGAGGTTCTGCACTGGAGCTTTAAACAAGGACAACAAAGAAAGAAAAGCAGAGCTTAAAGCTGCACTTGGTGGGATCACTAAGAAATTATCTGACTGTCAGGTTTCATCTGCTGGTAGTTAAAGTACAAACTATTGGCACCACAGTTGTCTGTCCCGAGCTCCTCTCATCAGATGAGCATAGAAAGTCACTCATTTTGTAAGTGACAGGTGAACCGAGGCGACCTCTTCATCTCTAAAACTCTCTGAAAGTCATTCTTTTCCCTCAGATTGTTAATTTATATTATGGTTTATAAGTTTAATCGAATCATTGATCAATGACATAATAAACTTGTGCCAAATAGAATTTTAATTTACAATTTTACTGTAGTCTCGTTGACATAATTCCTCTTCACTCACTGTAATTAAAAAAAGTGGTTGACCATAACTGCACCTGCTCCTGCACTCTTGTCATGAAAATGTGTCTTACCTCAATGCTGAGAAAAGCTCTGCCACTTCATTTAAATGTCCTAAAGATGAGAAAATGAAGCACAGAGAGAAGAGCAGAGTCCTGTTGGGAAGCTGCTGGTATCACCTATAGAGAAAGAGACTAAAATAGAATTAGAATTACTTTTATTTGCACACACACATCAATTAGTGATAATGAATTTGACCTCTGTATTTAATCCATCTGGTGGCGAACACACAAAAAGTGTAGGAGCAGCGGGCAGCACTTATCTGCACTTAGGGAACATTATTGGTTGTTAAGGGGCACCGTGTTGAGACTTGAATCATCACCCCTTCGTTACATGGCATCCAACTGGATGTGCACGAAAGCAGGCTGGCCATGTATTGTAGAGCAACGTGTGCAGGTGCCTTTGAGGTCAGATAAGGTCAAGAGTCTGAAGCAGAGAGGTGATGGGGGTCACGTGATGTGTGTGAAAAGGTCTGCTCTTTCCTCTTCTACCCACAGCTTCCTCCCCTGCCACCTGTCCTCTCTGTGGGAGTTTTGCACAGTGTTCTGACCAGGGTCAGGAGAAACAGTCAGCTCTCTGGACACTTTTCAGGTTGGTGAGAGGATATGTGTGGAATATCCAGACTATAGGAACATGTGAATTTATGTGTGAAAGTCAGAGCTAGCACACACAGAGAGAGAGAGAGAGAGACAGACACACACTGGTTTCCATGACTTAATAGGATATCGCATTGCCTTACATTAATTTCCTGGAGACTTACTCTAACCCCATGGTTCTCAAACTGTGGTATGTGTACCACCAGTGGTACGCAAGCTTCCTCCAGTGGTACTTGGAGGAAAATCAGAAATATTGCTCTACTGTATATGAGTATGTGATCAGAGTGGAGCTGAGGAATTTTGACTGGAGTGCATAGAAAATGAAACAAATATCAAAATAATAATAATAATAATAAATCAAATAATATTAATTAGTCACCTTATCTCTCGCTCCATCTTAATCTAATTTCACTAGAACAGTGTCTGAAGTATATGTGAGGAAGATCTTATCTACACCACTGTATTTTAAACATTGTTGATAATGGTGGTCCTTCGAGAGCTCAATATTTCCTCAGGTGGTACTTGGTATGAAAAGTTTGAGAACCACTGCTCTAACCTATTTACTCTAATTACTAGTGACCTAGCCCTAACCTAACCCTAACCTCAGCCTAACTTTAAACTCATGTCTTCACCTTAAAATGTAGTAATTTACATTATGGGGACAAGTAAGGAGGACAAGTCCCCATAATGTGACTGTGTAAACAGATTTACAGTAGGTCCCCACAACATAAGGAATAACAGGTACACACACACACACACACACACACATTCCTATAGCAGGAATGTGTGTTAAAGCTTCACATAGGCCACATCATCACAGCACCAGCTGAACACGTAGGCTCTGGCTTAAATTAGAGACCCTTCTGCCAGAATCCCTTTCTGCACCCCATCTCCACAAAAAGAAAAATGTGTTGTCTGGTTGTTTCCACAGTCCCTCTTCTCTGTTTACCCCAATCTATGTATTTATTCATTTATTAGGCCCCGAGCATGAGAGGAACCCATTGTTCCTGTTGAGATGATGATGATGATGATTATTATTATTATTAGTCTTATTTTTTTCTGACGTTGTGTCCATTTTTGAGGGGGTTAACATGCGTAAAAACTCAGGTGGGCAAAACATTTGGCATAGTGCGCAGACCCATTTATAGCCCCAGGGCCCAATAGTGTCCCCAAAAGTACTGATCAGACGAATGTTGTCGGATCAGGACAAAAAATGGTGTTTATTCCAAAGTTACTTGGGGAATTTTCTGGGAATTTTCAATGCAACAGGAATTTGGCAAATTTGCATTTAATGCTTCATTTTGGATTAATGAGATTATGTCTGAGGAGCACATAGTTGTTCTAATTTTAGCCCAAATTGGTACACCTGTTGCTCTCATTATTCCATACAAATTACTAATTTACTTCCATTAGTTCACCCAGAAATTTCTTAGTCTAAACAATGGGACTAACTTGTTGGAGCAGGTTTGAGATGGCCACATCAAAGTTGATCCATCTGTTCTACACATTTTGAAGATGCAGATCCATATAGAAATGCCCTTGTTCCGACCTGGTCGTGAACATGGGACTGCAAAGGCAAGATTCCTAACCACTACACCACCCGTGTGTCCTTTACAAAACTAGATTATCCCAAAGGTCCCATGAAGATTTCATATCAACTCTATACCACCCTGCTGTCCAGATTATTCCAGGCTTTTAGAGCTCCAAAGTTTTACTTTCTATTTCACCAACCACTCACTTCATCTAAGAAAAGAAATTCCTGCTCTGTCGTTTCACCATTGTTGTTTCTGTTTGTAGAACTTTTTATACTGGGCATGTGTCTGCCCAATGCATCTGAATGGCCACATGACATATATTTTTAAGCAGATTATCATAAACTCAGATTAGTGTGGAAGTCATTTGTTTTTGTTTTGTTTTTTTTAAATGAAAGTTGGTGTCTCAGAAAAAACAACCAAACCCTTGGCTTTATAGCTGCATTTGTCTTCCTGACACCTTGAATGTGTTTAAGACCCTGCAAAGTAACAAATATCACTTCTATCTTTGTCACCCGACAGAAAAATGTGTTAGTTGTCAGAGTCCGGCTTCCTGTCTCTTATTTTTGTAATTGTTTGTTTTCCTGTGCAACTCTTGTTTTTTGCTTTGCCTTTCAGGAGACCTGACCGGGCAGCCGGGTCTTAAGCCTGGCCTTCCCTGCAGCAGGTATCAGCGTGTTTCACAGTCAACGTGGTATTTACCCGTTTAACTCGGCTTAGCTCTGCACCACACTGCATGTTGGTTCGTACTCTGGTTTTAACAACTCAGTTCTTTTTGTTTCACTTTTTTCCGGAAGACCCTCGCCCTTAGTTTATCCCTTCTTATTAAGTATCTTTTCTGTGTGTTTTTACATCCACGTAAGACACGTTTGAGGGACAAAGCAGTGTTGTAGGAGCAGGTGTAGTTGTCATGATCTGTCTCCTGGCTGGGGGATAGTTTAAATATTTTTGACGATTTACTAGAATCGTAACAGTAGTGTCTTACAAATGATTGGGAGACCGCAGTTAAAGAGGTGGCATGCTGAGAGTTTTCATATCCACCGTGTTTGAGGAGGACCTATATGGCTCCTGTGCATCATGAACCCATATTTAGAGACCTAAGTCACCTACAACTTTTGAAAAGACTACTGGACTAGAAAAGACTATGTTCAATTTGAACTACATAATTCATATTAAAAAATGCAATTATTTTCACATGATCTCAGCCACTATTTTCTAATGCAGTTTACACCTAGGCCTTCAGTGGTGTCCTGAATCAATCCACCTGTCATGTCTGGTCTGAGTTGCTCCTGTGCTTTTAATTTGACTTTCTGTTTTATTTTCTTACCCCTTTTTGTTCCTTCCTGGGAGTGTGTGCTCTGCCTTGTTTTAGGAGTCTGGGTGACAGGTGAGGCGGTACTCCAATCAACGCAGCTGTTCCTCATCCCCAATCAGTGCCTGCCTTACTTAAACCTGGATTTCCTGTTCCTCCTCGTCAGCGCGTCTTCTCACTTCAGTTTGGTAACCACGTCACGCCACTCAGCTTCTAGTTCTCCTCGTCGTTCAGAGTTAGCTCTTTTGTTTCTTTGGCTTCTTTCTTAATGACCGTTTTTGTTTCCTTTTTTACTAGTTTCCCCTGTTTCCTGAGCTCCGCCTCACCAGCCGGCCAGACTCAGCGTTTTTTGTTATTCATGGACTGGTTCAACTTTTGTTTTTGTTCTCATTAAAGACTTTGTTATTCCTTTTTTCAACTCAGTCTCCACTCTCGGTCCTTTTAGTTAAAATGATTATTTTGCAATTCGTGACACCACCTCTCAATACCATCATTATGACACCACAGTTACAGACGCCATCACTGTCATACAGAAACGTAACAGGGGCATTACAGAGAACTTCTTATGGAGCAAGAGCAAATTCCATTATTAAAGCAAGAAACCAAATTAACACAATTTGACAAGTTTACACTGCAGCCAGAACCTCGCCATCATATTAAAAATTTAATAAATCTAAATAAAATCATTAAACTCACCAAAGCTTTTTATTATTTGTATAAAAAAATCCATCCTCCTTTCTTTTCTTTTGAATTCCTCCTTTTTCAATTACCATAGAGGCTGATGCTAAAAGTCCAGTTGTGATCCAGAATGCTGCTCAACAGAAGCGGTTCACACAGGAATAGTCACCGCTGCTCCATGCTCTCAGAGTTTTCTGCATAAGGAAATGAAGGAGATTTTATAATCAGTCATAGCATATATTACAGTCAGTTCTGTTTTTAGCTGAAACAGATCGAATAGTGTTCTGTGACTCTGAGTTTAGCTGGAGAAGGGCTTTTTGTGGTTTTTTGTGGTCTTCAAATCAATTCCACATCTGGCAAAGAATGTTGTCCAGAACACTGCTGTGAAATGGTTGGTAGTGTGTGCGAAGGAGCACTCTGAGTGCCTGAGATGGACACACAGTGGCTTTGTAGATCTGACCAAATCTGCCCCATTCTTTAAACTTTGAGGCCCTTTGAGTCAGTACTAAATTCAGTGTATGTACATAGCAGTGAATGAATAAGGCCATAGGTGCCCTCTCCTGTGAACCCCATTTAGTCCAGATTACATAACTGGTGCACCATCATAACACTGAGCCACAGCTTTATCTATACATTCATATTTTCTCTAAGAAACTGACATTAAGAGCACCAATGTCATCGGCTCATTTATATCTTTAAATGTGATAAACCGCTCCTTGACGCCTGTCTCTGTCACGTAACAAGAGAATCAGTGTGAGCTGCGCTGTGTCTATGTCATCCACCATAGCAGCACTTTTCCCATCACTTCACCAATAGCACAAATCAGGTCAATTTGTATTTTTTGCCTGATGTCCACGAAACACTTTGAATTGAATTGAATTCTTTTTATTGTCATTGTACAAGTACAGTACAACGAAATTACTTTTCACCCATACATACATCAATTTATCCACAATTATTACTGATTGAAACGTAATAATGGCACACGTCAGAATTATACAAACAGCACATAGACATTTGATTGTATATGTACCCTAAACTTTAAACAGTCCGTCATCCAAATCAGGGTGTGGCTTCGCAGAAAGTCCGCGCTGCCGACCCTGCTTGGGAGGGAGGGGGGAGCGACCGCCCTCGTCAAGATCCCAAGCAGAAATGATAATGATAATGTAAGTCTGTGTTGTTTTCTGACCAGCTACTCTTGCACATGCTGAGGTCACAGAGCCTTTGTGGCAGCCCCAAAGCTTCTGTTCTAGCTGGTTTTTAACACTAGTTAGGTTAGACAAGTTGGCCCTGCTGTGATTACTTTTCGACTTTTCTATGATTTCATCATCTCCCTCCCTCTCATATACTCCTGCTTCTGGACTCTCTCCTCAGTCTCTGTCCTCTCACTCCTTCTCTCTTTCTTCTCTCCTCCTCTTTTGTCCCTAACCTCTTATCTGTGCCACATCTTATTGTTTGTGCCATTTTTACCTTTTGGATTTCTTGTTTATTGTTTTACTTAGTCTGTTCTAGGTTGCCTAATTTTATTGTTCTTGTTGTTTGTGTTTTATTGTTGTTTTGTTTTTGTTATTTTGCTGTTGGGAGATGTTCCCCTCTCTTGTTGGCTTTATTTTAACGTAACTGTTGACTTGTTGTTCTCTGTGTCTCTCTTTCCCCGACCACCCTGTCATGGTTTTGCACTGACTTGATTATTCAATGTAAGGAACAAAGTGCATTCCATGTCTGTTCAATAGAGAACATTTCTTTTATCTTTTAATAAGAAACAAATCCATATTTTACGGGACAGTTGGCAATCCTAGTCTGGTCGATACAGTACATCTATAGAGGTGAACAGCGTTGTTTCCTGCCAGAGGGTGTTACCTTGCTTGTGTGATGTCGTCTACCGAGGCTCTACTTAGGATTAAAAGTCTAATTCTTGTCCTTTATAGGTTGTAAGGTTGCCATGATAAACTGTCTGCTCTGTTGCACACCTTACCACAGAAATGTGTTCAACAAATTTGTTGATACTGTAGTTCCAGCAAACAGGAATTTTTCAACCTAAAATACAGCTATATCCAACACTACTAGGTCAAGTGTAAGATTGCAATTTGCAAGTTTGAGTTCACATGAAAAGATAACTGCATATGAAAATTCCACTTTTTGATTGAGCTAATTACTTAGAACAATCACTGTCTATTTTCTGATTTCATGCATTGACTGGATTACTTATTAAACTGAATTCTCTCAAATGTCTCATGTAGATTTCATATCAACTGTGTGCAAGAGTGTTTTCAAGTAATATGAAATTACAATTGAAACAAATTATTAATTTCCAGCCATATAGTTCTAGAAGATGACAGGAATTACACAGTTGTGAACTACATATATGAGAATTTTCAGGAGGTTAGATTTGGGTAAATGTAATTTTCACTGAAAATAACAGTTTGCATATTTTGCTGTGAGGGATAGGAATGTGATATGAAGTTCACTCAACTGATGCACTCTATGACACAGTCATTTGTAATGTTTACATGTATGTAGCTCATGAACAGAAATACCACAGAGCAAGCAGCTACTTATCGAGGTTACCTAATCTCAGGGGTTGTTGTGCTGAGTGAAGTGTTTGCTTGTCTTAATGACAGGACTTAATGCAAAAAAGATAACTGTTTATCACGCCTCATAAATAACTTATTATTTTTGCTCTGAGGCAAATTCTTTTCAATACGCTCACAGTTCGTACGAATGTGTCTCAAATTTTTATCAGCTTAGGTTAAGTGGGCAATTTGTGCTTGACTAATGACAAGTACATTCCCTCTAATTAGACAAGTTGAAATGGGATTAGCCAGTTTTCATTTTCTTCAAGAAGCCATTGAATGGCATAGCTACCAGCATCAGGCCTTCGGCACTGAGAGCAATGGAAGCCCCCATTACATGCTGCACTAATGAAAGTGTGCCGTTTAATTAAGGTTAAAGTTTCCTCACATAATGAAGCAGTGCATTTGAAAGCTGTGGCTGGCATATCAAGAGATTTGTTCCTACACTGCTGCATGTAATTAATAAGACAACAATATCACACAGTGCCTGTGGTTCTGAAATGGAATGAAGGTTCTGTCACACACAAAGTAACTAATAAACAATATGGAAATGGGATTCCCTGATGACCTTTGGAGGCGTTGAGATTTCATACATACTTGTACAAAATTCAGGCAATGGTTTTGAATAGAGAGTGCTTCGTGAAAGAGAATAGTTTTCAACCTTTGTGATAATTTAGCAATTACTTCAGTCAGTCAGCAGTAGAATGTGAATACACACACACATACACACTGATTTCCATGACTTCAGAGAATATTGCATGAACTTAACATTAATTTCCTGGATACTTACTACTGCCCTAGCCCTAACATTGACTGAATTATAATTTACATTTAGAGGAATTAATCTTTGTCCCCATAATGTGATTGTGTAAGTCCCTACAACATAAGGAATACCAGGCACACACACACAGGCTTGCACAGCTATTCTTCTTTGGACAGTACATTGACTCTGATTCTTTTTGACAGCCTAAACAAAGCATTTACCCATAACCTTCACCATAATGCATAAACCTATCTAAATGGTCTGTATTTATATGGTGCCTTTCTAGTTTTAATGACCACTCAAGTCTCCTTTACAGTACAGTTTTTGCCATTCTTTACCATTCACAAATTAATACAGCATATTAGAACATGGATATGGGTTCAGAAAAAAATCCACAAATGACTGTCAGGCTTGGGTCTAGGTCACTTACATCAACTGACATGATAATTTCGAGTCCTTTTAGTTAAACATAGATTACAAAAGGGTGAATGCAAGTTTTTTTTCAGTTGCTACATTAAAAAAACTGAGTAGACTTAATAAATAGATGTATGAAAACTAATTGTTTTGACCTTTATTTAACCAAGAAAGTCAACTGAGAACCAATTCTCGTAAAGACGACCTAGCCAAGAGGCTGCATAGAAACGGCACACGATAAACACATCAACATAAAAACAATATTGAACCATTCATATCAGGTATGTACATGTATGAAGTGAAAAAGGAAGTAAAGGCAGGTGCGACAGTCGCAAATTGTTGCACTTCTATTTGGGGCAAAGTTTTTAAAAGAATAGAGTGGAATGAATGAATTGAGTTTTAGTGTCTGTTGCAGATGATTCCAGTTAATAAGGCTGCTGGAACGAAGAGCATGACTGATGCTATGGATATCGAGTAATGATGGAAGATAAGATGGAGTTTTACCAATAAGGGTTTTACAAATGAACAGAACCCAATGTGTTTGTCTGCAAGAGAGGGCCAATTAAACAGGGAATATAGACTGCAGTGGTGACTGTTGAAGGGAGCCCCAGTGACAAAGCAAATGGTGGCGTGGTAAATGCCATCCAGTTTATGGAGGAGGGTTTTAGAAGCAACTTTGTAAATAATCTATGATTGGAAGGACTGTCATTTTAACCAGAATCTGTTTAGTTGAGTGTGTTAAGGAGGAATTGGTATGATAAAGGACACCAATTCTAGATTTGACTTTAGAGAGCAGTGACTGATGTGCATTTCAAATGATAGTGAATTGTCAAGCAAATACCAAGATACTTGTAACAATTGACAAACTGAATCTTGGAGCCATCCATGTCATGAGTCTGCTCTGCCTCCTCTGTGCGTCGGTGCAATCAACTCACCTGCGCTGGAGCGCACCTGCTCATCAGCTCCTGCCTACTCGTGCTCCCCATCTGCAGAGACTCGTCGCCAGTTTGTTGTCGACTCTCCATGGTAACGTGTATCGTCCTGGCCTCAGTACATGTTTTGCCGTCCATTTATGCTTTGGACTAACTCTGATTTTCCTCTTGTTAGCACCTGGTTGTCTTTGCTTGTTCCTGTGCCATTCTCCACTGTTGAAACCCACTGTCTGCCTGTCGTCTCGTTGCTGCACTGTTTTGGACTGTGTTCACTGGCACTGGAGCGGCTCACCCTCCCTGCGCACTGCCTGCGCCGTGCCTCTCTTCCTTGGACAAGCCCCAATGCCATCCCTTCTCCTACATCCTTGCACATTTCACTTTATGGACAATAAAAACTTCTCAGTGTTCCAACCGTGCCTGCATCTGGGTCTAGCCCCCCACTGTGAATCCAGACAGAAATTTTTGTGAGGGCACTCGGCTTGTGGTAGATTTCTGTTAAAGATCATACATTTTGTTTTGCTCGTCTTCAATGTTAAATGAAGATCAGAAAAGGCACATTGAATGTTACTGAAGCTAACTTGCAAAGCGGACAGGGCAGTGTTAAGATAGGAGCAAGCTACAGCATGCAAACAATAGTATCATGGCAAGGGTTATATTGTTGGTGTAAATATTGAAACGTGTTGGGCCAAGTATGGAACCTCATTGACTGTATGCGCCCAGAACAATAGCGATTGAACCAAGCTATACAGCTCTCTCAGAGGCAAATATTTCTCAACCTTTTCAGCAATCAACAACGAAGAGAATCAAATGCCTTTGCCAGGTCGACAAAACAGCTACACAGTATTCTTTGTTGTGCTCATGGGGCTTGTAGCTGCCTCCTCCTGGATATAGCGATAACTTTTGCCATTTATTAATGTTACAACCTGACTATACTTTTCTCCTCCCCTCCCTCTCTTCCTTCTTTCCTGTCACCATAAATGAAGGCCACCTGTCACCTGTCTGACAGTGCATGTTGGGTTAGGCCAAAATATATGGGTTACCTGTTGGATACAGGCTGGGCTCAGTCAGTACTGACTTGGGCTTGGACACTCTACAGTGCATATGTGCAACGCTTCTTTCCGTCATACATGTTTTCTACCCATTTACGCACTGCTGGCACAGCCATCAGGAGCAACACGGACTTAAAATATTTGATCAAAAGGACACATTGTTTGGCCCCTGGAATCGAGCCCTCCACCTTTCTGTTGAAAATGACCCACTCTACCACTGAGCCAAAGCTGTCCGTCATGAGCAGGTTTTGGTCCCCATGAGGTCTGCTACTACTAGTCCGTTACAAGGTTGGTGTTTATACCATAAACAGTCCTAACTGACTCCTGGATTCACTTCCTTTCCTCCCCCCTCCTTCCTTTCTTCTTCTTCCCTGGCTTTGGAGGGGGAGACAACGAGGAATCACAGTCTTCACAAAACAATGGGAGCGCGCTAACTGATCAGGGATTCAGCAACAAGCCATGCAGTGCCAGCAGTTTAGGACAGATGAACCAAGATATATGTATAACATTTTCATAAACTGTGATGGAACAGGCAAATATTAAAGTGTAATTTGCAGTGATGAGCCAATTTCCAAATGTAATCAGGGCGATCAACTGCACTCATATAAGGGCACCATCAGAGAATTCATTTATTCACGTTAACCATAGGGCATTTTCATTCTGTAAATGTGCATGTAATATGTGACGCACAAATGTGTATCACAAATGCTGTGTGACTCTTTTATCCTGCATAACAGAAGTGTTGGCAGCAGACTTCAGGCTGGTTATATGCCAGATGGCTGGCATTTGGGTAATGTATATGCTTAATCCATCCATCCATCCATCCATCCATCCATCCATCCATCCATCCATCCATCCATCTTCTACTGCTTACCCAAGGTCAGGTAGCAGCTCACACCACTCAGCAACCCCCAGATTGCACAGTAACTGCATTATAATGACATCCATGCTTGAGCTTGCTCTTCTTTACAGTCCACAGAAGACATGTCGCATTGTGCAGCTGAGGATGGATGAGCCTGAATGTGGACCACCAAACGTTGCTACAAATGCAGCAATGATACATTGCTGTTTGAATATAACACACAGGATATGAGACAAGGTAAAGAGAAAAGTGTCACAGAGAATGTCTGTCCACCAACCTAATCAATTAAATAAATAAATATTAAACAGAAGGGAAGTAAGACATTCTATATTCTATTCTATATCTTAACTGACCATTATTTACTCACATTTAAATGCACAATAACTAACTACAATAACATTAAGAAAAAATACCACTTCAGTCGGTGCCTGTCTGATAATAACATTAATACTTGCAAAGAGACAGTGCAGCCACTATTTAACTCCATGCCATGTCTAAGTCCACCTGAAGTTAACAGTCATGATTTTACACCAACTTTCATTGATAATCTTGTTGATAATGCAGCAGCTTCACTGCGTGCTACATTAGATAGTGTTGCCCCTCTCAAAAAGAAAGTGATGAATCAGAGGAGAGAAGCACCATGGTTTAACTCCCATACTCGCTCTCTTAAACAGGCTTTACGTAGATTAGAAAGAAAATGGTGTTCCACTAATCTGGAAGAATTTCATGTAGCCTGGAAAGATGGTTTTGTAGCTTATAAAAAAGCCCTTCATAAAGCTAAAGCAGTCTGTTATTCTTCTTTAATTGAAGAAAACAAGAATAATCCCAACTTTCTGTTCAGCATTGTAGCCAGGCTTACACAGAGTCACTGCTCTACTGAGCCGTCTATTCCCTTAACACTGAGCAGTGACGACTTCATGAATTTCTCTGTGAATAAAATAAGATCAATAAGAGAAAATATTGACCACCTTCTCTCTCCTAGTGGTATTGAGCCACTTTTTAGCACAATAACCTTAGAAGCACAAGATATACAGTTACACAGTTTCTCCTCTAGTATCCCCATCAAAACTGTCAACCTGTCAGTTAGATGTTGTTCCATTAATTAATCACTCCATATTAAATCAAACTAATCTTTCCTTATTGACTGGATATGTGCCCCAAGCTTTTAAAATTGCAGTTATTAAGCCACTTTTCAAAAAAGCTACCCTCGGCACAGATGCTTTAGCCAATTATTGACCAATATCAAATCTACCCTTCATTTCTAAAATACTAGAAAAGGCAGTTGCAAATCAGTTATGTGAATATCTGCATAGTAACAGTCTGTTTGAAAATTTCCAGTCAGGATTTAGATTACACCATAGCACAGAAACAGCCCTAGTTAAAGTAAGATCTTAGTGCTGCATTTGACACCACTGATCATAAAACTCTATTACGGAGACTTTAGGTATCTCAGGTAATACCCTCTGCTGGTTTCAATCCTTCAATACTTGTCTGATAGATTCCAGTTTGTACATGTTAAAGGTAATGACTAATTGCAGACAAAAGTTAATAATGGAGTTCCACAAGGCTCAGTGCTTGGGCCTATACTTTTTACCTTATACTGTATATACACATTCATTGTTATGCAGATGACACACACCTTTATTTATCAATGGGGTTGGGAGAAACACATCAGGTTGCTAAACTCCAGGAATGTCTCGAAGACATTAAGTCCTGGATGACCTGTAACTTTCTACTTTTAAACTAAACTGGGGTTATTATACTCAGTCGTAAACACCTTAGAGATAAACTTTCTGACCTCGCCATGGCGTCCAGTTCCACTGTAAGGAATCTTGGCTTTATTCTTGACCAGGATATATAATTTGATTCACCTATAAAACAAATTTCCAGAACAGCATTCTTCAAGCTGCCACTGCAGTCAATGTCATGTTAATTGGGATGTATATAGGAAAGGTGTGCAGGACTTTTTCTATGCATGGTTTTATAAATCGTAGAAATCTTTGGCGTACTTAATTATATTGAGTCCATCTTTCCATCATCTTTACAATCTCTTAGTATTAAAGCTGCACTTTTTTTTTTATATACATGGCTGACTACTACACACATGACAGTATTTAACCTAGTATTTAGTCAGCCTATGTTACAGTAAGCTTATGTACCACCTTTCCTGATAACCTCTGTATGCAGTAAATCTATGTGTTTTCCCAGTGTTTGTTCCACTTTTAATACTTGTCTTCTGGACAACTACTTCTCCAGCCTCACGTGCACACTTTGTTTCCCGCAGCCCTCCACCCTTAAGACTCCACTCCATGTGTCCCAAACCCTGAACTGAGTTTCAGTTATTAAAACACCCTTTGTGGGTTAATATACAATATTTACATGTGTGCCAGTGCGTAATCATGACACTTTAATAGGTAACAAATACAAGTACACACACCCAACCTCCCCATATACCCCATACAACCAAGACAGAACGTTATTGCTGATATGGTGAAGCTTTCAGAGCCATTATCAGACAGCACAAACAATTAAGGGTGTCAATAATGAGAGAATAACAGAGGTCTTTTGTGAACAGCCTTTTGTGACAGAGGCCCCTCTGGCATGAAAAGACCTAGACACACTGTTGAACCTCCCCCTCACTGGTGTGCAGACATAGTCATTAGCTAGTAATAAGCCCAGGGAGGAAGCACTAAGAGACCGTGTTCAGGATCCACTTTGGGAGGGAAAATTATGTGGAGGCAGACAGTGTGAGTTTGAAACCCATGTTCTTCTTGCATGAAAAAAAAAACACGAAAACTCAAGATTAAAATGTGTTATTTCACCTTTCATTTTATCACTGGGAACTCAGACTGTCTGAAGACACATCATGTGGCAGTATCATGACTATTGTCCATAGTAGTGATAGATGAAAATTCAGCTGACTGCCATTATTAACGTTGTTTTCCCCTCTGTCCTCCTCTCCTTCCATGATTGACACCTGCATCCGCCAGGCCTGGGAGAGCACCCAGCAGTTCTCTTGTGTTGAAGGCTCTGCATGGTTGATCATGGGGGTCCTGCCCTTGGACCCAGGCTGATGGGGCCTGGCAGGGAAATGTTTGGCCCCTGACAACATTTTTCGGAAGTATCGCTGGCTGGTAATTGTCCTTTACCAGCAGGGAAGGAATAGGGACTCAGAAACAAGACAAAGGGAGGAGAGGATGAGTGTGAAGGACGAGGCCCTATGAGCCTTTCATGATAGAGGAGCTGTCTAGACATCAATACTTCACAGGAGAGCCTGAGCCTATTTTAATATGACTTTGAGAAACTCTTGTTCAGGATGAGAAAGGAAGGCTGCTCTGTATTTTGGGGAGGGGGGCAGGTAGCGAGGTCAAATTCACTGATCCAAGAACTGAAGTTTGACCTTGCCGATACAACTTGATGTCAGTGGTCTGCTGACAACAGTTCCGATATCAGGGTTTACATGTTGCCAGAGCACTCAAGCATTTCTAACCACATCCTATCTAATGACCTAGCTTGCAGAATTAATGCATGGATACCTAATACATAAAACCAGTTCTCAGTCATTTGTAGTAATATTTTGTAACATTGTAGTAGCACCAAGCTCTTATCAAAACTTGAGTGCAATCATGAACATGTACAGCCCTAAAATCAACACAGATGTCCACCAAATACAGCTTACTTAGCTGCATTAAGAGCTGTATTTACAGCTTTCCTTTTGCACATTGCTGTATTTTTTACACATACACTGATTTTTATGAACTGAAAAAAATTGCACCAAACGCAGTGCAGATAAAACGTTTGAAATTTTATATTTTTCTACAAGATACATGTTGATTGAGCAGTTTGTTACTTACTTATTTTACTAATTAGAAAAACACTGCTCAAGTATTGGGATTTTTCACTGCTTTCATTCCTTTTTATTTGCATCATCAAGACAAAAGGGTTTCAAAAATGATCACTGCTACATGAAGATGAACAAAAGACAACCTTCACCCTAAAACTTGTTTGACTTTTTCCAACATTAAAGTGCCTGCTCGTGCCACTCTTTCCATTCAAAGGTAAGTGAGGTCGTTGTGCAATTTGTATACTCATACTAAAGTCAAGCATCTAAGTCTGTACACCTCAGCTTTATGTGACCACCTTCTGTTATTAGCCTTTAAAATAGTTGACTGAACTCAATCCACATCATGGCACTTTGTAAGTATTTAGAAGTGTATGCATGTCACTTGTGTGTCTGCAGTCCAGATTAACATTTATGAGGGTGCATTCTGTCTCATTTACTGCCACCAGCTGTACGCCCACTGCCCCCACCTCCCCCAGTCCCATAAAAAAGCCAGTTACATCCAGGGCTATGAACCTCATTGATATCTAATTAGATTATTGTTCAGGCTGATGTTGCCCTCGTGGCTCAGGGAGGAATGTCACATCATCCGTGTGACACCAAAAGTGATAGGGGGTGTTGTCTCAGATTGAATCCCTGACCCCAGCCATAATTGGAAGGGTCATAGAGTCAAGTGAGACAGTGAGAACAGGCTGTGGTAAGGGAGATAGGGTACCTAAACACCCAAAGAATACTTTCACATTCAAATGAGTGGGAGTGCTCCGTCTGTTTCTGGTCCCCTCTGCCCAACCCTACCTCACCAACACAAAAAACGTGTGCATGAAACCTGATACGTTACCTTTCAAAGATCAATATTGAAGTAGAAAAGTGGCAACTATAAATGCTAATAACTCAGTAGTAAAAGATGGTTAGAAAAAGAAGAAATCCATATTTTGCATTAATTTTCCTGCTTACCTGTTTTGTTCTAAAAACAATCTTTCAGGAGTGAAAATATACTTAGGTTTTAAGTGTAAATATAAGTGATGGACAGCTATGGTCAGATTTATGTAAACACAGTTCATCAGCAACACTGCTATAGGTATAGCATAGCTCACTATAAATTTCTACACCAACTGTATCTTACACCAAATAAAATGCACAGATCTAAGCCTGAGCTGTCAGAAATGTGTTTAATAATATGACCAAGATTATTGAAGGTACCTTCCCACTGAATCTCTGCCTACTAGGAAATATTACCTGTATAAAGCTCCAGTAGCTGACTTCCCACAACCGAGGTAACACCTTCTGGCAGTAAATGACGTTTAATATGGGCAATAAGTCTCAGCAGGCTGTTTTCATCACAAAAGTCAAGATGGTGGATAGATGCGTGCCAAAACAGTTGGGAATCATGTGTGTGTCATGGGAACACACACAAGCAATAAATTTCATGGTTAGATCTTGGTAAATCATGGACTCAGACTAGATTCTCCAAGAGCTAGTTGGCACAGCAAGAGTAACACCGCAATTGTTTACATTATACTGCCTGTTGCTAATGCTAACATTATGCTTTGTTATGGTAATATGACACTTAACCTTCCAATGACAACAACACTAGCTTTAGCTGATAGACTCTATAATTGAATGTTTGTCACAAAGCTAGATTGTGTCAGTGACTCTCTGGAGTAACATGAAGGGTATATAATGAGACAGTTGAAGATTTCAGGCTACTGAAGCTCTGAAATTATGTAATCTCCAGCTGTTATGTTCAGATACATTCAGCCTGTCAATGTTTGCAATATATTGGTCGATCTCTGTGGATTTGAAGTGGGCAGTGAACTCTGACATGCAGACATGGCTGCCAACATGCCAGTTGCTTACTCTTTATCGTTCACCCGCACCTTATTCAAACTTTGGGCTAAGGACAGCTAAAATCTGTCATGTTCCACGTCTGGCTTGGGTTGCCTCTCCGCTCTTTCTGGTTTAGTTCCTGTTTTATTTTGTAGTTTCTTTGTGTTTCCTGGGGAAGCTGTTCTGCTTTGTGTTTCAGGAGGTTGGCTGGAAGGTGAGGCGGGGACGCTCATCTTCACAGCTGTTTCTGATTGTCTAATCAGTCCCCTCCTATGTAAACCCTGGTTTCCTGCTTCCTGGTGTCAGTGCGTCTCATTCAGTGCATGGTTCCTGGTTTTTCCTGAGCTCTGCCTCATCAGCCGTCCAGCCTCAGCACCCTTAGTTGTTTCTCCTTTAGTTTGGATTAAGCCACAGCGCTCTTAGTTTTAACTCAGTCTTATTTTTGATTCATTAACTTACTTACTACGTCTATCTATCTATTAGTTTCTGAATTGCCTGTGAAGTTAAATTAAGATATTTGATAAATGTACAGTGTCCTCTCATTACAGACCAGCCTAACGTTTAGGTTTGTGAACTACACTGTGTGTCTTTACTGTAACATCTTACGCTGACTGCATTAGCTGGGACACACGGAGACTCCTTCACTGAGTGAGTGATTCAGTCAATATGTGTGTATGACTCACTACAGAGTCACTGCCAGCCCCAACCAAACTGAGGAGCGAGTAGGAGGTGGGCATCTGGAAGAGCACTCACACCCACCGCTAGCCCACCAGGACATAGTATAGTTGTGTGTGTGCATGTGTATGTGAGACATATGATGTGTGTATGAAGTATGTTGGTATCTAATGTGCAATTATAACTGAGAGGGAACATGTTTCACAGACACCGCACTGCTGGTAGACGGTGGAGTTGCCTACGTTCCCAGCCCAGTCCCCAGACTCCAGTGTCTATAATGCAATAAAACTGTGGTAGAGCAGCTGACCATCAGGTGAACCCACCATGTAGCAGTACCACCCTCCAACCCCCCACCGGCCTGGTCGCATCCCCCAATGCCCTGAATGCGTGTTTGGGAGGATGTACCAAGCCTGGCAGGGGGGGTCATGGGGGTAAGCTGGAGGGACCACACATGTGGGGTGCCAACTTCCAGACTAGCAGTGCCACATCCCCCAGTCCCGCAAGGATCCACAGCCAAGAATGGGTGCAGGCCTGCGCCTGGGCAACTTCTTGGGAATGCTTAGGCTGGTGATTAGTATGCATGATTTTTTTCATCTCTATATTTCTTCCAGTTAAATCACCCAGTATGCACACTGCGGGGGATGGTGGTATGGTGCATTGGAGACATTCTGAGAGTTCTTCACATACCCCACCCCAGAATGTATTTACAGGTGCGAACAGCCATACAGCATGCATGTAATTATCTGCTATGCTGTCATTGCAGTTCAAGCAGGTGCTTGATTTTATTCAGTGAATTTGGCAAACAGTGAGGAGACAACCTCCTCTGGTGCCCCTTTGGAGGGTAAAGCCTTGGACAAGTTTGATCATTCCTTCTGACAGAGGCACTGGGTGAACAATATAAAATTTTTATCTAGGAAATTAAGTTTTCTCTGAGTCCAAATTTGTACATTTTAGCAAGAAGAATTTTCCAGTTTACTCTATTGATTGTGCAATAGTCTATATTTTTATATTCACTACTCTATATGTATTATTTATTGAGTGTCTCCCCTTAATGATTCCTGTCTGGTATAGGTGAATTATGAACGGGGTATTTTTTTTCCAATCTCCTTGCTAGGGCTTTGCAGATGATTTTGAGATCTGCATTTATGAGTGAGACTGGATGATAGCTGAATGGGAGTGTGGAGTCTTTATCAGGTTAGAGGCGGAGATAGATACAGTATGTGCTGTGTTTCCTTAATTTTCATTACTATTTTATAGAGTGTTGGTCCGGGCATAGGCCAAAGTTTTTTGTAAAGCTCAACCGGGAATCCATCCGGTTTTGACTTTTATGTTCATTATTAAATTTTGGTAGATCTATGGAGTTTAAAAATGTGTTTATCTCTATATAGATGCCATGAGTGTCCATGACATCTGATAAAATTGAGCTGTTGATGAGAAAGTAGTCAACCGATGAAAAAGAAGTGTGCACAGGTGAGAAGAAAGTGTATTCTTTGACAAATGTGCCAAACATGACAAATACCATACTCGTGTATTGTTAAGTGTTTCTGTTGATTGTCACTTCCATATTGTTCCTACTATACTGAGTCTATCAAGTTCTGGGTTGGGTACCATAGGTTTTTAAGTATTTTGTATCTACTTTCTGAGTCTATAATAGTGTTTTTGTGTTTGAAGTTTAAGTTTTTATCACTCATGATAGCTTCTCTCTGTCTGGAGTTGTAGCTTGCTGAGTATATGTGAGGGAATTGCAGTGAAGTGAACTGGCAGTCTGACTTATAAGAGATAAGTGAGTCTCTTGTAGTAAGACAGTGTCTGCTTGTAGATTATTTAGGTGATTAAGAACTTTAAGTCTTTTTAGTTTGGAGCCGATTCCACGCACATTCCAAGTGACAAGCCTGAGTGAAGTCATATTAACTTTATCTAGCTATCTAGTGTAAGCTTTGTATATTCTCTTTGGGCAGGTGTGTGCCTGTCTGACTACCTGTGCAGACGAGACTACAGTATGTGGATGTAAGTGAATGGGTGTATCTGTCTGCACACTTGGGATATGTGTGTAAGAGTGAGAGGGAGTGCATGTGTTTTTTGTCGGCGTAGGTGGGGTCCTAATCTTGATGTGGTCATTAAGTACAGGATACAACAGAGAAGAGTACAAGAGCAAAGAAAAACTCATAGAGACACATGAAAAACACATGGGGAAACATATAATCTAGGACAGAGAACTCCGACTGAAACCAAAACCAACCAGATATTTTCACCGTGATGGGAGTGTTTATACACTACTGAGATGTGACTACAGAACAGATGATAAAGAGAGAGAAAAAAATGCCATATTTCTTCCCATTAAAGGGATTTTTTTCCCTTTCACTGGTGCCTAGTGCTTGCACATTATGTGAACTGTGGGGTTTAATTTCTCTCTATAATATTGTAAAGATTTCAGAATTACTATGCACAGTGCCTTGAGATAATGTATGTTGTGATTTACAAATAAAAGTGAATTTATTTAAGAACTGCTAATGTTTGTGGCCATGAAATGTGATGCAGTCACTTGGAAATCTGATTCCCTTCTCCAGATTGATAGATGGTCATCAGAAATGAATGAATAGTTGGTTTCAGTTTTTTTTCTGAAATTCTAGCAGCCCTACATAAAGAAGGTGGGTGTTCCGTTAATATAAGGCGTGAGTGACACAAGGTGTGTTAATAAAAGTCAGTAGATCTGAGATCTGCACAATGACAAGGTCCATAGTGTCTCTATTTATGGTAATGGTTTGACAGTCTTTTGTATTTATGTTAATGTTATGTTGAAAAATGACTTTTCAAAACTTATAAATAAAAAATAGTATAAATATGGGTATACCTAACTTGCTTCAGTTTAGCTGAAGATCTTTTACCGCTCACATTCACATCCTTTACTAAGCTGTCCACTTGCCTATATTTACATTCTTGAATATGTAATGACCTGGACGACATAGAACCTTCACATACTCTATGCTACTTCACTGCATTTCAGAGAGTTAATTTGAGGAACAAGGCTTTACATGTTGCATTCCCTCCAAAAACAAAGGGAGGCAGTACAGGAAGTTTGATGGATTTTAAGCTGGTAGCTTATTTCGATAGTCCATCGTTGACTCTCTATTATATAATTAACTACCAGTGCACTTCAAAAGCTAAACCTATGCTAAAAATGCCTGTTGACTGTAAACTATTTTTTGCAGAGTTATTAACCACTGTTTTACTATTTCTCTGTAGATTATATCAGTATCTTTTTATGTTGTAAATAATTTACTAACATTAGAATTAGTCACTGTAGAAAGGATAAATACAAAAACAGGGTATTAGAAATTACAGCTCGCTCTAAAATCCAGTCTGGTATTAGAAGGAGGAAACAGTGCAGTGTCTACCAGAAAAACTGGTAGTCACTGTGGGTGGCAGGGTGACACAGTTGTATGTGGATATATGACCTTATGGTGGGGGTGGGGGGGGTAGGGTGGGTTTGACAGGTTCAAAGGTTTATTTATGAACCAGTAAGTAGATGTTTAAAATAGAGCCCTGAACTAGTACGCTTACAATTCCAAACCCCAACCTGTTCTGCTGTCACCATCATATGTGTGCAGTATGCATTTTGTACATATACACATGTATACACACACACACTACATGGGGCAGCCATGGAAGTGAACTTGGCTTATAACCAGAGGGTCGACCGGTTCAAATCCCTGGAGAGGTCAAGGTTAAGGCCCCCTATTACTCCCCAGGCACAGATAAGAGTAGTTTTATTTTAAACACAGAACATATTTGCATATACAGTATGAAACATACCACACGCAATCTCTCTCTCTTTCACTCTTTATCTGCTATCACCTCCTCTGACTTGCCTCCTTGCTACAGCATTCTTTCCCTGAGCTAGCCATGCTGGCTGCATCATCAATGCGTTACATTAGTGTGAAATGTGAAAGAGTGGGGGCATGCTAATGAGACAAGGGCGTGGACTCTGCATCTCGTTCATCATCCTGCTCCCTCCAATCCCAATGCACTTTTATCAGACCCCCGCCGGGCCACAAATCATCTACTCTGGCATTAATCAGCTGTCTGACAAGGCGGGGGCCCCAATAATGTCCTATTAGCTTTCAAGATCCAGAATCATTACAGGCCAATAAAAAGGACAAGGATAACTCTCCCACTCACCCTCCATTCACCTTCGATAGAACAAACCAGAGGAGTCTCCTCGTAGCCCTAACTATCGTTTTGCTCATGAGCTGGAAATTAAAGAACCGCATACATAATGCTTACTGGAAAAACTCATTTACTGACTTCAAACCCTGGGAAATGCATCCTCCCCTCACATTAAGACAACAGAACCTCAGCCCTTCTGGTCAACATTCATTGATTTCTTAACATCCTAAATTCCATCTGATTTAATTTTTGCCTGTCAGCCAATCACCCATATCATAATCAATCATCACATACATGCATGTTGTTTTGTGCCGAGTGGCTGAGAACCCTCAAGCCCTTTCAGGACATTGCAACACAGCTGAGGGGGGGGACATGGGGACTAGAGCAAGACAGGTTTGATTTGGGACACATGAAAAGTTAAGGGATATGGAGGGAGGCAAACAGCCAAGGGGTTAATAATGCGACCAATGACAATCCATCCATCCATCCATCCATCTTCTGCTGCTTATCTGAGGTCGGGTCGCAGGGCAGCCGCTTAAGCAGAGAAGCCCAGAACCCCTCTCCCGGGCCACTTCGTCCAGCTCGAGTGGGGGGAATCCCGAGATGTTCCCAGGCCGGCCGAGAGACATAGTCAGTCTCAGGCAGGAGGTCCCCAGGGCCTCCTTCCAGTGGGACATGCCCAGAACACCTCACCAGGGAGGCGTCCAGGAGGCATCCTAACCATATGCCACAGCCACTTCATCTGGCTCCTCTCGATGCTTCTCACCCTATCTCTAAGGGAGAGCCCAGACGCCCTGCAAAGGAAACTCATTTCGGCCGCTTGTATCCACGATCTCATTCTTTCAGTCACTACCCGCAGCTTGTGACCATAGGTGAGGGTGGGAATGTAGAGCAACCGGTAAATCATGACCTTCTCCTTTTGGCTCAGCTCCTTCTGAAACCGGGTCAACCTGTGTGTTGATCAAATGTATATAATTACACAAAATCTAGTACCTGACAAGAAAATGCCTCCAACTCAAATATGTGCAGACTGTGTTTGTAGCTTGGAGCTCCTCCTCTTTAATTTCTTCTTCTGTGGTCCCTACTATAAATGCTTTCTGTTTCCCCACCTCTGCCCTTTTGTACAATTCTCCTATGGGAGAGGTGAGTGTCATGTTTATTATATGTATTCCTTGTCTCAAAGTCATTGTTATGTCTGTTTCTATCTAGTGATGTGTTCATGACAACAGAATAGGGTTTAAAAATAGTAGTTTTTAACAGCTGAAAGTCGCTAGCTTGATGCTATAACAAACTGAACTAACTTCCGGGTTTGTTGAAACCTTTATCATTTTATTTGTATAGGAGCTGGGGTGTACAGCACAAATTACATGGAGGTTCTCCTTGTTCATATTGTCGGGTATGTTTTGTTGAATATATGGCTTATTAAGTGTAAAATGTTTTATTACGTACGGTGGCCCTTTTGTATAATTCTCCTGTGGGAGAGGAGCTGGAGTGTACAGCACAAATTACATGGAGGTTCTCCTTGTTCAAATTGTCAGAATAAACGGAGATCTTCTCCAAGAAGGTCCCGGTGTCACCGCATTATTTGAATAAACACAACACAGAGGTCCACCGGTTACACTTCTTCACCATGATAGACCGATGCAGAGCCCACATTACTGCAGAAGCCGCATCGATCCGCCTGTCAATCTCCCGCTCCATTCCTTCCCTCACTCGTGAAATAGACCCTGAGATACTTGAACTCCTTTACTTGGGGCAGGATCTCACCCCCAACTTGAAGAGGGCACTACACCCTTTTCCAGCTTAGGGCCATGGTCTCGGATTTGGAGGTGCTGATTTTCATCCCAGTTGCTTCACACCCAGCTGCGAAACTGCAGAGAGCTGAAGATCACGGCCCGATGAAGCAAACAGGACCACATCGCCTGCAAAAAGCAGAGACCCAATCCCAAACCGGACCCTTCAGCTCCCTGGCTGAGTCTCGAAATCCTGTCCATAAAAGTTATGGAGTAACAGACAGATGTGTTGTTGGTGGGTGTCAAGGTCTGGGGAGAAGATCAAAATGTCATCCAGGTAGACAAAAACAAAGCGTCATAACAGGGATGGATTGACCATCTGGCATACCGGCCATTTCCAGGTTTTCGGGCTGTTGCTATCATAATGTATCTGAAATATTATATCTTAAACACAGGTTATCAACCAAAATGCACACAAGCACCCAACATGAATGTGCAGTGAAGCTCAGAGGAAGAAGTGGTTGCTGCTGGCGGAGAGGAGGAATCAGAGATGTCAGAGAAAAAAAAGATTTCCTTGCATTAAATGTGAAGTCTCTCTTTAAAGATCTCGTAATGAACTTGGAGGTTTGTCCTATGCCACCTGCGTTCAGCCTTTCCACCTTCTTTTTTCCAGTCTTTCCAGTAGACCAGTCCTTGGTGCAATAGCGTCAATAATAGTTGTAATTTTGATCTTGAAATTGCATAGGAGCTCACTGACTGAGGCACAAGACACAATGGGTGTTGAAGAGAAAGCCTGACTAAAAACATCTTGAGTGTTTTTAGTGATATATTGTTTTATGACTTCTGTTTATGAGCAGAAGCAGATGTAACAATATTTTTCCCTTATTCATCCACTCCCTCTAACACCCATGATGAAGATAATGTTGTTGATCATTATTATTATTATTATTATTATGGTTGTTGTTAGTATAATACACACACTCATACATACGCAACTATAGTCCTTTATTTTTGTTCCGTCATGTCATGTGTCTCTTTATGTTATGATATATATTTCTTTATGTACAGTATGTATGTAAATCTAGAAAAAAAAAGAATGTTTCCTACGATATCTTGAGGTGACTTGTGTGTTTTCTGACTCACAGGGAAAAAGATCTTCCACAACAACCTCAGCTTCACCTAAACATCAGTCAGACAACTCCCATTAGTCTCTCAGCTCTTTGCAATAACTCATTTATTATCACCACCTCGATCTACACAGTGATCAATGATTATGATTGTCATCAGGGGGTGAGTTGCAGAGTGCAAATAGCCCTCTCTATTGTATGCAACCTAATCATAATTATGAGATATCCTTTTGCTTCCTTCTCTGACTATCTGTCTGCATACACAAATACGCTGACATTAGATGTAAGAAAATCTATGTGTAGACACATGCTAGAAAGGCCAGCCTGGTGATAGATAGACAATGAAACGGTAATGATTTGCTCCTTTATTATCCATGGAGTCAAGGTAACTAGTGTTACACACTGCCCTCCACTAGCCCTGCAAACTGGAGCAGATGAGGGTCCATTTGTATTCATTAGAACATATAGTGAGCTCATAAAATGGTACTCCAGGAGGAAGGTCTATGGCTGCACTTTATTAGCACAAAACCGATTCTGAGATATTGATATGGAACAGTTTTGATTCAAAACAGATGGATTTATCGTTCAGTCCCAGTGTTGTTTACTGTGATAAACTGTAGTGAACTGAACTGAATGATAGAATTACATATTCCCAGAGATAACAGGTATGATACAGTATCAAATAAGAAATCATAAGGATTCTAAAAGGTTTAATGTCAAATGTGCAAACAGGAAGCGGGAAATAGAAAGCACAGTGAAATATAATTCTATTGGAGTTGTGGAGAGCTATGTTTGTCGAAAAGACGGGAGGTGGAGCTGGAGATGGCAGAGGTGAAGATGCTGAGATTTTCGTTAGAATTGACCAGGGAGGACAGGATTAGAAATTAGCCTATATGAGGGACAGCTCTGGTTGAACAATTTGAAAATAAAGTTAAGCCCTTTTTAGGCTATTTAGTTTTACCTGGGTAGATGGAGTAATGTAATTTTTTAACACATGACATATGCGGTATTAATAGCCAGTTTGCACGGGATAAGCAATCTCAGTCAAAATACCACATCTGGTTTACTGGGCTACATCACGGAGCTGCTGCTATGGCTGTCTTGGGCTCCAACCCAGTTCTGTGCGACCCCTAGACAAGGCACATCTTTTCTCACCATACCAATAAACTGGGGTGCCGATAAGCAACAAGAGCTGTGACATGGAAGGTGGGGGGGTAAGCAGTGATCCCTGAACGCCACTGGCACCTCAACCTACTGCACCCCTAGACAACGTCGGCTCTGTCGGAGCATATTTGTGCATATGCTCCGACAGACTCTTTCAACCCGACTTTCCGGACACCAAGTGGCACTCAATTTATCCACCGCTGTCACCTCTTGTCTTCATCTGCATACTACTCTGCTGCTTGATATCACAAGTGCAGAGACACATCAACATAGTAAAGCCATCAATTTTAAAAGTATTACTTTATACACATGGTTGTTTGATATTTGGGGCATTGAATTTGAATGCAGGATGCATGTAAATGGATACTGCCATGAATGTATATATACATATAGTGGGGGGTGATGCAAACACATTGGATTCACTGCAACTGTCATGAACTTGTCCTGATTTTTTATATTTTCTAAACAGTGCATTGCAAATCATCAGCCCACAGCTTCTTATACCCTGGTTTCTGAGTCCACTATTGTCAGCGCGTCTCGTCTCACTGTATCTGCCGGTAACGTTCCACGCTCCTTGGATCTCAGATTTTTGTTATGTTTAATTATTTTTTTTATCCGTCCACTCATTTTTCTAAATCACCCGTCTTTCCTCTTTTTCAGTTCAGCATCTCAGAGCTCTGCCCAGCAAGCCAGCCAGTCTGGTCCCTTGGTTTTTGGATTTTTCATTGGCTATTGTTTCTTTGGACAATAAATGTTTTTTATTGTTCCTTATCTCTATTATCGCTTATCTTCCAGGAAGCGGAAGTCCACCACGACATTTGGAGTTGGTTTGAGGATTTTACAGTCTCCAGTTAAACTAAACCCTGTGTTTAGAACTGCTTTTAAATGCTGCACTCTTGTATGGCTGACATTACATATGCTCAGTGTTTTATTTTTTATTTTTACTGAAGGTATACTGCGATAGACATAATCACCACAACAACCACATTGAAAACACATAAAAACGCCCTGAGGCCATTGTCCCAGCTTTGTCATTGTAAATCAGACTGGTTGCAGTGTGTCAAAGAAAAAGTGGTATACAGCTACATGACGAGGGAAGGTTGTAATGAATCACCAGCAACAGAGAGGCCTCTAAATACGTACTCATTTTATGCTGTCGATAAGAAAAGATCAGAGGAATAATGTCACTGCCTGGACAACTGTCTGTTACGTACATATATTGGTAGTGGCATTATAATGCACTAAATTATTATGACAGTCATAGCTACTGTTCCATCACTCCTTGTCTCACTGTTGATAAGTGCTGTCTAATTGTCACCTGTCACCATAAACTGGGGTCATTATGCGTTCTTACTGTCACATCATCATCATCTGCACAGAAGTCAGTTTGCTGATATAATCAGCTGTCTGACACAGCTGATCCTCACGGGGTGATTTATGGTTAACAGAAAATGTGGCACGGTCAGCCTGCAGACAGCAACAGGCGTCTGCTGTCTGGATGGATGAAGGGAGGAGGATGTTGAGCCTTGCTATGGCCATCCGGCATCCATCCCCTTAATTCCCTCACCTACTTGATAATATGGTTTGGTGTGTCTTTTAGGTGTGTCCCTTGGTGGAGTTGAAGCTATAGATAGATAGATAGATAGATAGATAGATAGATAGATAGATAGATAGATAGATAGATAGATAGATAGATAGATAGATAGATAGATAGATCATTTACAAACAAATCTCTCCTGATAAAGTTTAATAGTGCTTTGTGTTCCACTTCTGCCTGCACAGTGTTATGTTGGCTGATAGTAGGAATGAGTCAAGTCCTTTATGAAGGAAGAGTGGAAGCCCTGTCATTAGTAAAGGTACCAGGAAGACATTACCTGCCCTTAGTGACCTACAGAGATACAGTGCAGATAAGACATGAAGAATCACTGCTCTTCCCCTGGAAGCCCCAGGAGGGGGCGAAAATCATGTCTTTTTTTGCTGCATTTTCTTCTCAGTTTCTGCCACACTATCATTATTAAGCAGCCTTTTACACTGGCAGAGTCTCTGTCAGTAATGTTACCAGCTTTGTAGAATAATTCATGATGAAACAAGTTCCAGCGCCAGAACAATTGGTAAGTTCATAAGATATTGTTATTTTTTTCAGTCAGTGTTGCTCTCAGCAATAATGCCTGAAGAATCCAGGATCAATGTCCGAAAAGCAACACCACAACAAATGTGTAATTTTATCTTCTCCCTCCACGTTGAACAATAGTGGATAAGTGAGCAATGTAATGTTGGATGAGCAAACATGAGAGAGCAGTTCAGTTCAAATGAAACTATTTACTGAATATAAGTAGGACTGTATGGCTGTAGTGCATTGAACGTGGAAGGATTGGTTCATCTAAATAGTAGTAGTTATTATTAGGTGCAAAATTATACACTGTGACTTAATGACTAATTAAAAAATACTGAATTATTCCTTTGATCTATATAAGCTTTACCTCTACAGAATGTACTGACTTAATGACATTAGAGTTCCCCATAATTACCAAGACCACTACAGTTTCATTATGTTACAAACATAAAATACGGTATGACTTGTTGTTTCATTAAAAGCTCACATAGAATGGTCTTTTACTGATGTCTACTTAGATAAATTAAATAATATTTATGGTCAAAAACCTCATAGTCTCTTCAGATTAAGACAGATTATTGCTGCTCTCTGCCAGCCTCTGAACAGGCACTCTGTTTCTGAGCTAATGCCCCGCCCCCCAGAACACTGAGTCTCTTGTGATTGGCCAGCTACCAGCTGACTGACTGCTCCGCGGTGCTTCTTCTTCTTCTTCTTCTCCTTCAGGTTGAATGTTCACGTCCATGACCGGCAGTAGCTGTTGGGGGGAGGGTTTGTTGCACGGCAAATGTGCTAGTTACGTAACTAAACTTCACTTTTCAAAACCGCTTGCTCGAGCTCAGGTAAACAGAGAAGCCCTTCTTTCTCAAAAGTGTTTATTGTGACACTTTAGTGATGTTTAGATACGGGAAGGACACGGGGACACACCAAAAAACACCAGACATTTGATTTTCCAGCGAATGTCCTCTTTAAGGACACAAACACATTTGTCATAGTCAAGAGGCACCAGGAGAAATCTGTCCTGTATTTTGTCCTGTCATGTGAGTATGTGTGGGTAGTATAGAGAGAAAGGCCAGAGCTCACATCTGCCTCTCTCTCGCTCACAAACACACAGGTGCAGGATAATAAATGTATATATTGTTTCTCAGCGAGGGAAATAAGTTTGAGCCTTCCATCACTAGTTCAAACAACTAGACTCTCAGTGGCAACAGGTGTGTCTAACACATCATGGATGTGATGAAGCAGGGCGGACAATAGTGGGGCAGAAGCCTCTGTTGTAGGCACACTGTTATCCTATACCATCCAATTACATTCCTGCCTCATGAGTGCCTTCTCTCTAGTAGGTTATAAATTTCTGTGAGCAACCAGGCAGCAGTGCCTCCTTACGCCCGGGCAGGAGACAAACAGCCACCTTCTGTCTTGTTTCTGTGTATGAATGCTCCGTTGGTCGTCCTCTCCCCCACCTCAATCCTGATGAAGCTTCCTGAGGATAATTAGTCAGTAGTCAGGTGATAGAGAGAGACATTAATAAGATCAGAAGTGTTTGCTTTCTTCATTTGATCAAGCTTTATTGTTGTTAAGGTTTTGGATACGTACCACTGTAGAATGTAGAATCTTTTCTTAAAATTATTTTTTTTCAATAATAGCCATCATCAAGTATTACAACCCTGCAGACATAGAGGAATAGAGGACGCAATGATTTCTAAGCACCACCATTTCATCGCACATCAGGGCAGGCAAAGAACAGATGTAACCAAACAAAATTCACCTGTTAGGCACAAAAGAAACCCACTGATTGATCAACTTTGAAAAAGACAATGTTGCCGATGGACGCGTTTTACGTGGGAAAGTAAGACACACAGATTCTCCATGGAAATGTGTTCCTCTAAGAGTAGCAGCATGCATAATATGTGAGTGGTAAAGTGACCTGAGTTAGTGAGTGGTGGACCATTTTGGACCTTGTGTCCACCACTCACTAACTCAGGTCACTTTACCCTAACCCATATAATAAGGCATCCACAGTTAAGTTTGGTGGGAAAAATAAGGACTTAACATCAACAGTTCTGAGCTGTGGAATGGAAACAATTGCTGAGCATCTCTAAGACCAAAGTTGAACTTTGGTGTATTCATCAACTGGCAGTCACAATAATCCTCAAGTGCCAACAACTTTGGCGCTGGAACAACAGCCTCCCTTGTGCTTCTCCTTGTCACATTCCCATGTGAGGTTTTCATACCTGGAAGTGTTCTCGCTCCACCCATTTTACCACATATACATCGGGTGGTGACTTGCACCTGATTGGGAAAGCCATGTATCCTGAAATGCATTTCAATTAAACATGACAACAGAGAAAACACACAACTGTAAATAAAAGCATGAAATAAAACGGAACTGTGTGTGTGTGTATATATATATATATACATGTGTGTGTGTGTGTGTGTGTGTGCTTAAGCTGGTAGCTTGAGGGTTCTGCACAGTATCTTGGCTGTTCCTAGGACTGCACTTTTCTGGACAGAGGTCTCAGATCATGTTCCTGGAATCTGTTGGAGCCACTCTCCCTGTTTGTGGGTTACAGCTCCTAGTGTTCAAAGTTAAGTGTTAGTGTGTCAGTGTTAAATTGGTATTTTGATACCTATTACAGTTTTTGTTCACAGTTTAAGTTTTGTGCATTTATTTTTGGAGTTTTTCTGACTTCATAATGTCTGTTGTGCCCTATTAGATGATATGCTTGCTATCTACGCTTGTGTGTTACTTTCATTGTCACATGATTTGCATTTTTTTTCTTAAAAGTAAACTAGAAGCGCAGAGAGTTCTGACCAAACCTTTGACTCCTGTGTTAAAGCTCATCTCAACTGTCCTTTGTCAGTTTTACACATTTCTTCTTTTTTGTTATAAGGTGCTTCCTGTAAGCCTCCTGATGCTCACAAGAATCTATTCTTTATCATTCTGAAACCAGACAACTTTAAAGGGGGGTATTTGCAACCAGATTTGGGGGGAACTGAGGATAAATCAGGAGGTGAATCTACTGTGGAAGAGGGATGTGACACAGGTCTAGCAGAACGTAAACAGTGGGAGTGGCAGAAAGTGCTCCAGCTAATAACTGAGGAAGTGATCCAGTCAAGGTGAGGGTTGTGTAACTTAAGCCAGGGAGATCCTCAAACCACTGGTGAGGACGGTGAGGAAAATGCATAAAAGGAAATTAATTTGTGATGATTACCGGAGAGAGTGAAAAGTCAGAGGGTGAAGTGTGGAGCCGTCAATGGCATAAACGGAATGAGGAGCATCGTTCCTTCAAATGAACTTACACTACCGTTGAAAAGTTTGGGGTCACCCAGACAATTTTGCATTTTCCATGAAAACTCACACTTTTATTTATCAAATGAGCTGCAAAATGAATAGAAAATATAGTCAAGACATTGACGAGGTTAGATGGAACCCACAAATGTGATGCTCCAGATACTCGACTAGCTCAAAGGAAGGTCACTTTTATAGCTTCTCTAAGCAGCTAAACTGTTTTTAGCCGTGCTAACATAATTGCACAAGGGTTTTCTAATCATCCATTAGCCTTCTAACGCAATTAGCAAACACAATGTACCATTAGAACACTGGAGTGATGGTTGCTGGAAATGGGCCTCTATACACCTATGTAGATATTGCATTAAAAAACCAGACGTTTGCAGCTAGAATAGTCATTTACCACATTAACAATGTATAGAGTGTGTTTCTGATTAGTTTAATGTTATCTTCATTGAAAAACAGCGCTTTTCTTTCAAAAATAAGGAAATTTCTAAGTGACCCCAAAACTTTTGAACGGCAGTGTAGATTTTGTTGACTGTCGTTTTTAGAAATGTTGAATAAATGATGTTTTCACTAAGCCTACTTCATCTTTTCATTGCTTAATCATAATATTTGCTCACATTTACAGTAGCAGCTTGAGAGAATAAAGATATAAAATTAATATTAAGCAAAATTGGGGTCAGTATATTGGTCCAGCCTAATTGCCCACCCCTGACCTAAAACCTCCATCTTTTTAACCAGGATTAAACTGTCCATTACCCCAGATAGGGGTGAACTGAGAAGGTGTTAGAGAGTCCCCTCCTTGTTAGTGACACACTGAAATTTTATTTTTCAGGAAGGGGTTTTGTGTACCTTTTTGTATGTTTTAACATCTGAAGAGCACAGACAACTGTGTTGAGGTAGCTCTAGAATGTATTCTTGTTCAATGTTCACCCAGACTGTGGGTGAAGTTGTACAAAAATACTGTGTAGCTGATGTTAGCTGAGCAGCCATATACAGTAATGCCACCTGAGATTGGGAACTTGAAGTCCTCCCCTCTTGTAAGGCATATTTAGTAACTTTAAATTGAATCTTTTTTCTTTCTTCTGATTCCAAATGAGTGAAAACATGTTTAATTTGTCATGAAACAAAGCAGGTAGTGGCAGTGAAAGTGTTTGGAAATAATATAAAAATATGGGTAAAATTGGAATTTTTGTAATATTTATTTGTCCCATCATAGAATTTTATTAGGCTACTGGTTTAATGCCTTATTGACTTCATCTACTAGGGGGTTGTAATTTGCTGGAGTTATTTTATTGATTTCTGGAGTCATTTTTAACACCTAAGTACCTTCAGTAGTTGTAGTCTTTATATTGGGATTTTTCCTTCTCTCTTCCTCATTAGGAAACATTAACACTGATTTAAAATTATTAATTTTATACCCTGGAAATTCTCAAAATTCTTCTATTAATCTCATCAAACTGGGATTACTGTCTCTTATATCTGTCAGCAATACGGGGACAATAAAATGTAAAGGGTGCCTGCTTAGCAATACAAATCAATGGAGAACTTCAGAACACTGTGGTTCTCTATTGATTTGCATTGCAAAGCAACCATCTATTGTTATTGCCCACATTTATTAGATTCCCTATTTAGCAGTACAAATAAATGAGTACTTCACTGAACCGGTCACAAGACTTGAGACCTTTTTCACCTAAATCAAAGTTTTGATACCTAATAAAGTTTTTACACAATCGCAGTTTAGGTTTTGTACTTTTCTGGAAATTTTCTGATTTTATAATGAATATGTATTGTGTCTCCGTTAGCTGAGGTTCATTAAAATAATCACAAAAACCTCTAAACAAACAATTTTCCTGCCCACAATTTTCAACCAACACAGACAATTTCTACATAAAGATGTTGCTATGGTTTTTGTCTATCCCTGTATGTTGTTTTCCTTTTCATATGACTTGCGTTTTTTTTTTTTTTTTCTTAAAATCACTCAGAACTGAGAGAGTTCTGGCCAAACCTTTCATTGACTCCCATGTTAAAGAGTCTTTAAATAATTAAAACAAATGGTGATTTTAAAACTGTCATGTCTTTATCAATACACATCCGTTTCAAAAATTTAAATGTGGGAAAGCTACCTGGTGCTCACAAGTCAACAGTCTAAATTTGTATCATCAACCGTTCTTGAAATAGGACACAGAGCTTTGTCTGTTTTTTACAGGTTTTTGACAGGGGTTGATTCCACAAAAATGCTACTTTGTCTAAGTACTTCATATTTTATAGGTTCATTCCACCCAACCATTATTAACTATTATTGAATTCAGAGAAATACTACTTTTACACAATAATCCTCAAGTACTTAAATTTTTAAAGGTTCATTCTACACAAATTATACTTTTTCTAAATACTCCCTTTTTATCCAAATATTAATGCCTTTTTTTAAACACAGCAAAGTAAAAAAAAACAAAACATCTATTGTTGGAATGGTGTGCTATGAATTTTCTAAGCATTTCAGTTAACCATGGTGGCAAAATTCGCAAATTTTTCTCATAGGTGTAAATAGAGAAGGGACTACCAAATTATTACATCCCAGCCCATTTTGAGCATCACAGTGTCACCATACTTAGAGATGTGGATGAAATTTTAAATTGGTGACAAGACTTGAGAGTTGTTTTCAGCTAAATTAATGTTTTAATACTGTATGTGGCTTTCACTTTGCATGGTCGGGTTTTAACTTGTGTTTGTGTTCAATGACAGTGACAATGAAGTGTTCCTAAACCCACATGGTAATAACCTTTACAGAATGACGTCAGTTTTTAATCCA
The DNA here is from genome assembly GCA_016785285.1 of Brachirus orientalis. NCBI lineage: Eukaryota > Metazoa > Chordata > Actinopteri > Pleuronectiformes > Soleidae > Brachirus > Brachirus orientalis. The sequence goes on along the minus strand of JAFBJR010000099.1, from coordinate 1,323,129 downwards.
GTGCGGCCTGAGGGATCAAAGGTCAGTGTTGGTTTTCAACCTTGCTGCTTACGTGCAAAGATTTCTATGGATTCCGTGAATCTGCAGATCATGGAAACCTTGGATACTGTGCAACTGTACATTGAGAAATGTTGTTCTTAAACTGTTGGACTATTTGCTCACGCAGTTGTTCACAAAGTGGTGAACCTCACCCATCCAGGGATACTTCTTTTATACACAGTCATGACACTCATCTGTTTCCAATTAACCTGTTCACCTGTGGAAAGTTTCAAACAGGTGTGCTTTCAAGATTTATCAAATTTCCAAGTCTTTTGTTACCCTGTCCCCGTGTTTTTGGAATACGTTGCAGGCATCAAGTTCAAAATGAGTGAATATTTGCAAAGCAATAAAGTTTATAAGTTTGAACATTACATTTTGTGTCTTGTGATGGATTCAATTAAATATAGGTTGAAAAGGATTTGCAGATCATTGTATTCTGTTTGTATTCACGTTTTACACAAAGTCCCAACTTCATCAACGACATCAACGACAACAACAGAAACAATCAACAATACCTGAAGACAGTGGACATAGGCTCCACGCCCATGTCTGTTGACAACAGAGTGACAATTGTTCCTCCACCTGAGGGGCAGGATCCCTTTGCTTCTGGCGACGTAGTGATCCCTACAATGAGGGACATCATTTATTTCCATCTCCTTGGTGGACATGAGTGGAGAGCATCCACTTCTTTTGTCCCTTCTTTTGTAGATAGATAGATAGATTGATTTATTCCTCCCCCATGGGGGAAACACACATTCACACTAGCAAAAAGGCAAGGTAGCAAGAGGCAATGGAAGAGCAAGTAAAATAAAACAAATACAGAAATATATATATATATAAAAAAAATTATATATATATATATATACAGTATATACATAAGACCTGCAGTCCTGGCCTCTGTGGTACCGCACTATATCCAGGCTGGTTAAATAGTTGTCAGCAAAGATGGCTGTGGTGGTGGGGGAGGACATGATACTGGCCAGGACAGAGATGATCTGGCTGGTGGAATCTATGGCTTTTTGTTCAGGTGTCAAGGGGGGGGAGCACCGTGGGCCTCCAGCATAGTCTCGCCCTGGTATAGCAGCATACCATGAATGAAGCCATCCTCAGAGGCCCTGGCAAACAACTTAAAACACAACAAAAGATCTGTTTAACTTCATAAAATGGAAAAAAAAATGAAATAAATAAAAATATATCAAAGGATCTGAGAATGCCAAACAGCAGTGTTCTAATTAGAAGTGGAAAATTAGGGATTCTGTTGAAAACAAGCCACAGACAGGTAGACCAAACACAAATTTTAACCACAACTGCCAGGACAATTGTTTGGGATGCAAAGAAACCCCACAGCTGACATGAAGGACTCTTTGAAAAAGAGTGGTGTGGCTGTTTCAAGAAGGAAGCCATAACTATGCCAATGCCACAAAACAGCCTGTTTACAATATGCCAAACAGAGACAATCCTCAAAACTTCTGGAACAAATGTATTTGGAGTGATGAGACCAACATTTAACTGTATGGACACAGCCATAAGTGCAAGGCCTATGATGAAAAGAACACCATTCCAACTATGACAAACAGAGGTGGATCACTGAAGTTTTGGGGATGTGTGAGCTACAAAGGCAAAGGAAACTTGGTCAAAATTGGTGGCAAGCTGAATGCAGCATATTACCAGAAAATACTGAAGGAAAATTTGCACTAATTGGCCCAGAAGCTGTGGCTGTGTACTTGGGTGTTCCAACATGACAAAGATCCAACCTGACCTGTCATTAGCTAAAGCAGGGAAAAAGAGTGGGCATCTCAATATCCTGACCTCAATATTACTGAGGCACTTTGGGGATATCTCAAATGAGCAGTTCATTCAAGAATTTACAGGAACTGGAGTTTTTTTGTCAAGAAGAATGGGCAAGTTTACCATCTGAGAAAATTTCCTCACCCACAAGACTTCTACCAGTCATTGATGTTAAAGGGGCCAGTACATGGTACTTTGGTACTACTTACCATGGGGCTTTGGTAGGACCAAAGTTATGTAAACTTTTTTTCAGGGTCATTTGGGTAGTTTTTGTTGTCATTATGGTTTAAAAAGAGCAAAAAGAAGAAAAAAATAAAAAATTATTTGATAATACACGACTTTGCCCAGCTGCTAACCATGAGTGAAAGAAAAGCTTTTGTATTTTCATTCATTTTCTCTGAAAAATGGCCAAAAAGGTCACAAATTCTGCCAGGGTATGTAAACTTATGAGCACAACTCTACTTAAATGGCATTGAACATATACCATTTAATTATATAACAACTGAAAATCACTCATATAGCCTTAAACATATGCCATTTAATTATATAACAACTGAAAATCACTCATATTCACTATGAGTGTATGGGTTTCTATAATTAATAATCATTGTTTTCATGTCCTACACAAATGACAATTCATTATTTAGCACAACTACTCAACTATATAATGTGTCATTATACATCATCGATGGCGATGAAACAGTGATGATGGTGTCAGAAGTTATCAAATATATTTCTTTGCCCGGTAAAAGGAGAATGTGAGTGAAGACAGCAGAGAATCATTTCTCTTGTGTGTCATTCACAACACATGATTTTGTGTAGTCAAGATACAGAAAGCAGGGGGGTGATTTAGATACTTTTAATACCGATCAGTACACAGGAGTTAAATAGGGCTAATTACTGTTAGTCAACATACAGAATAATTTTAATATTAATGGAGAAAACTGTCTTTGTATTTATGAAACTTTTTCTCAAAACTTATAGGAAATGTAAAGAAAACAGAGGCCGTCTTCATAAACAGTTTTAACTCTACTGTGTCGTTGTTGCCTCAAGCATCCACTTGAGTGTTTGTGATTAATTATGAGCTGGTGGTTTTTGTCAGAGTGACTCGATTGAGACATACAGGTAAAGCTGAGCTCCTGCCTAACTGTGACTGATTGTACAGGAATGTTCAGTCCCTTCAGGTGAAGTCAGAGCCGAGCCATAGCAGGATCCTCTTCATCAGCTGTACATCAGATCTACAGTTTTGTTATGTAGCATGTCAGTGCTCGCTATGATTGGAGATGTTTTTCAGGCCTTGGTTTTTTTCTGTGTATTGTTTGCATGTTGGTGCGTGTTATGAATGTGTGTTGAAAGAAACATTGCTTGTCAGTTTCTATTTTCTGTATATACTAAATCAGTGGTTTTCACTATTTTTATATTGAGTACCCCTTGAAAGATATTGAGCTGTTGTCGTTAGAGTCCATTAGAGCTGACGTGAGACTTAAGTGGTGTCAACTGACCTACCGACATTTCACAGGAGGAGCTCCTGGCGTGACAAAACAATACATGGCAAATTGAAGTACTCTACTTTCAGCTATACAACATATACATCTCATAAAACAAAAAAGCATCATTGGGGGGGGGACCCTATACAAAGCCTCTAAAATTAGTTAAAAAGTAGGCAATTGTTAATGAAAAACACCCCTTCAAAAAAATTGTGGAGCTGGGAACTTTTTTGGTCTCCCCATTCCTGGTGAAGTCACAGCCTCCCCGCATCACTGACAATAGTAGGAAAGATAAACAAAAAAATGGCATTTATTTACCATATAAATTCTTATATATATTATAAATAAAAAATCATTCATTTTCTACACTAAATAAGTACCACTCTAACTTGCCTTGTGCCTTACATGCAGTCAGTACAGGCAGTGTAGTAGTGACCAGCACACACCGGTCAATGGCAGACATGACACCCGTGTCTTATTTTCCTGTCCGAGCCTGTGGGGAAGTCAGCACACCTCACTGAGGGACCTCTGCTTTCTGCTGCCACTGGACTTGCTTATCCTGCAGGAGTGCCAGGGTTACGGAAGTCGCACATGAGCGCCAGTGCCAATGCCTGCGTATACTGCCTCCTCTTCATTTGGTTGACCTCCCTTCATGACATCCTTTGTGTATGAACCCAAATAACTTACCTGTTTGGTTGCCAGAGTCACCAGGCCTGTGACAGGATGATAGCTATGCATGATATGGGACAATAAACATGGCTGCCTGAATGTTGTTGCCCTTAATTTAATGCACAAACACTAACTTCAGGTAAAATGCACCTGGAAAATATTCCACCCTCAATCACTAACATCGGGTGAAAATAACCCAAACGCATGCCTATAAAAAAAAAAAAAAATGGGGGCAGGGAAACACCCCTACCTTTGATTACATCAGTGAGCAGCCTGAGGGAAGGACCCACACCACTCAGAGAACAGCAACATAATGAAAATTATGTGATTCCAATTTATGTTAACATTAGTGTTCTAGGGTTAATCAACTGATAGGGTTTGTTGAGATGAATAAAAATGATTTTAGCGACAGCCACTAATGAATGCTCTGGCAAAATTTTGTCAAATTTGTTTGCACACAGTTTTTGTTTGTCCTTACATTTATCATTATAATAATAGAAAGAAAGAGAGAAATTGCCAAATTCAAAAAGATGGAAAATAAAATAATGAGAAATACAATGCTAAGAAATGCATAACAGAAAATCAGTGAATCTTCAATGGTCACATTGTACAGTGAGCTCATTTACTGTCACCTCTACTGTTTACTGCAAACAACCTGCACAGCTCCATAAAAACAGTGACCTGAGACCTCGTAGGGGGCGCTCACTTGGGGAGAGGAGTACCCAGGTGAGCAAAACTGACACACAACCCCACTCCTCCAGTCGCATTAGCTTACCTGCCTCCTTATCTCACCTGCACTCCTTATCTCACCTGCACTCCTTTCATGCTTTAGTTGACTCCGGCTCCGACGACAACTTCATTGACTCAGACCTCCTCAGACGCCTCAACATCTCCGGTAATCATCACAAATTAATTTCCTTTTATGCATTTTCCTCACCGCCCTCACCAGTGGGTTTTAGGATCTCCCTGGCTTAAGTTACACAACCCTCTCATTGACTGGACCACTTCCTCAGTTGTTAGCTGAAGCACTTTCTGCCACTCCCAGTGTTTACATTCTGCTAGACCCGTATCACATCCCTCTTCCACAGTAGATTCACCTCTGATTTATCCTTGGTTCCCCCCTGCTACCATGACCTGGGTGAGGTATTTAGCATGTTAAGGCACTTTCCTTACCCCCTCATTGACCCTATGACTGCTCTATTGACTTCCTTCCCGGTGCTACCTTACCCACAAACAAACTGTACAATATCTCCCGTCCTGAGAGGGAGGCCATGGAAAGTAATTAGACCAACTTCATCCCCTCTTGGAGCGGGATTCTTTTTAGTTGCCATGAAGGACAAGACTCTCAGACCTTGTAGAGACTACCATGGACTAAATGAGATAACAATCAAGAACAAATGCCCCCCACTGCTTATTGACCCATCCTACGAACCACTCTGTCTGGCTACGATTTTCACTAAGCCAGATCTCAAGAGCTCATACCATTTAATACACATAAAAGAAGGAGATGAGTGGAAAACAGCTTTTAACACTTCCCTTGGACATTTTGAATATTTGGTCATGCCCTTTGGTTTAACCAATGGCCCTGCTGTCTTCCAAACCCTAATCAATGACATTCTACGAGATACGCTCAATCAGTTCATTTTTGTCTACTTAGATGACATTCTTATTTTCTCCCACAACCTCCAGGACCACACACAACATGTTTGTCTTGTTCTCCAAAGACTTATGAATAAACTGTATCTCAAATTAGAAAAATGTGAGTTTCATGTTTCAACTGTCTCCTTTCTTGGTTACATCCTAGCTAATGTAAACTTCAGCCTGACCCCCAAAAAATCAAGCAGTAAAAGATTGGCCACAACCTCAAACAAGAAAACAACTCCAACAATTCCTTTGCTAACTTTTACTACCAGTTTATCCGGGGGTACAGAAAGGTAGCCTCTCCCCCTCACCAGGTTAACTGCCTCCATTCCATTCCACTGGACTCCCGAGGTGGAGGCCGCCTTTATCTCCCTTTTAGAGACTTTTTACCACTGGGCCCCATTCTCACCCAACCTGACTCCACACACCAGTTCATTGTGGAGGTGGACCCCTCTGACAGGGGGATTGGGGCCGTCCTTTCCCAGCGGGACTCGGGGGTGATCAGAAACTCCATCCATGTGCTTACTTCTCACATAAGTTGTCACCCACTGAGGTTAATTATGATGTTGGAAATCGTGAATTGCTTGCTGTTGTGGCTGCCTTGCAGGAATGAAGACATTGGCTTGAGGGGGCAGAGCATCCATTCATCGTATGGACTGACCACAAAAACCTTTCCTGCCTCCATTCTGCCAGAAAACTTAATTCTTGCCAGGCCCACTGGTCCTAACTCCCCGGTTTCTGGAATGTCAAGCTGGATGCACTGTCCAGGATGCACAACCCGATCTACAGGGAAGAGGACAGCCTGCCCACCTTGCCTCCTTCCTGTTTCGTAGGTGCCACTTCCTGGGAGATTGAGAGAGTCGTTTGAGAGGCCCAGCAGTTCGAGCCAGACCTGGGATCAGGACCTCCCAATCGCCTCTACATTCCTGCCTCCGCACACTCTCAGGTCCTTCAGTGGGTGCATTCTTCCAAGCTGGCCTGTCATCCCGGTGGGACCCAGGCTCTTCACTTCTTCCAAGAATGGTTCTGGTGGCCCTCTATGGCTGGGGGAGTTTGCGCCACTTGTGCCCGTGGGAGGTCCTCTCATCGTCCTCCAGCTCCAGGAGGTCCTTCTGCCAGGGCTCATCTCCCTCATTGCCGCATCATATGGAGGACTGTGAGGGTGCTACTCACCCGGTTCGCTCAGAAGAACCAACGGCTTGCCGACAGACACAGAGTCCCTGCCCCCGAGTACCATCCTGGGGACAAGATGTGGCTGTCGTAGTAGTTGATGATGTTTGGTCTGACAAATGGTCCCGCTGTTTTTCAAGCCCTAATAAATGAATTGCTTAGGGATATCCTGATTTTCTCTAAGACCCCCAAGCTTCACAGACAGCATGTCAGACTCTACAGATTCTCCAGAGACTATTGAAGAGCATGGACTTTATGTTGAAGCAGGGAAGTGTGAGTTCAGTGTCCCTTCAGTTAGCTTCCTTGGCTTCATCTTAGTGCAGGGCCAGCTCAAACGCGATTGAGCTAAGGTTAAGGCAGTGGCTAACTGGCAGATTCTCACTTCCCAGAAGTAACTTTAGTTCTTGTGCTTTGCTAACTTCTACAGGCTTTTCAACCATGACTATAGCAAGGTAGCTCATTCACTACCACCTCTCTGTTCTCCTGGACCACCGAGGCTGACATTGCCTTCAAGAAGCTTCAAGTTACTGTTCTTTAGAGGTCCAGTGCTCACCCATCCTGACGTCAAGAGACAATTTATTGTGGAGGTGGATACCTTGAACTTTGGTATTGGTGCTATATTATCCCACCTCAACCCAGTAGACCAGAAATGACATCCCTGTGTTTCCTTTTCTAGAAAACTTAAGAATTAAGATGTTGGCAACCATGAGCTACTGGCTGTGATGGAGACTTCAGGAGTGGAGACATTGGCTTGAGGGAGCTGAAGTGCCTTTCAAAGTGCTTATGGACCACAAGAATCTCTCCTGCAGTCTGTCAAGAGACTCAATTCCCGCCAAGAGGCCTCCTACAGTCCTGGATCCAGAAACCCCAAACCTGATGCCCTCTCTCGCCAGTTTCGACTCGCCCAGAAGCCTTCCACACCTGCGAACACCCTTGCACTTTTTAGTATTTGTCATATACAGTACATAACAATGGGCAGAAGAAAAAAAAATGACAGTACAAAGAGAAAAACATTATTTTATTTTAACAATTTTACACATAAAGCTAGTGTAAGTTCAGTCAGAAAGACTGTTTTACAGACATCTAATTTATTCACAGTCCTCATCTCGCTCCTCTTTCCTCTTTCTAATTAACTGACATTGTGCAGCTGTAATAAACATATTGATGCCACATTTAAATTTACTCTGACCTTCCACAGTCAGCTGGGACGCATTGCCATTCTCCTTCACCACACTTACCTCCAGTCTTCCCTTTTCAATGACAGCTTCAGCCCTAAAAGTTCTTCAGTATCCTAATTTACAGCATCTCCCTATTCCTTCTTTTCACCTTTTTCTCCCTGACATCCACATTTTAATATTGTGAATGTACAAAAAACATGTTTATGTTTTGACTGTCTTATTCATACATTGATCTTAATCTCTTTAGAATCACATTACAGCTTATTATTATACATCTGAAGTAGTGAAAACAGGAGTCTCTCTCTCCCTCTCTCTTTGTCTATCTCTGTTTGTGCGTAAGAGTAAAGTGTATGTGCAGTCTGGTAGCTTTGAAGGGGGCATCGAGTGAACAGCATCTCATCTTGTGTCTGGAGCGGCTAGGCAGACAGGTAAAGGCCATCACCTGTGGTTTGAAAAATATTACACATGGTCAGACGTGCCTTGAGTCTAAAGCCTAAAACTCTTTCTCTTCCCCTGTGACCTTTTGCCATTATCACAACACAGCAGAAATTTAAGGTTAACTTTGATTGTTAAGGTTGAGGTGGACTTTCTTTCTTTCTTTCTTTCTTTCTTTCTTTCTTTCTTTCTTTCTTTCTTTCTTTCTTTCTGCATGTTTTTTCACTTTTTAGTTAAATAGTTGAATCATAGTTACACTTTAATAACTAATACACAATTTGGTGGGTTTCATGGGTTTAGGGGCGATCTGGCCGCCCAGGGAAGTCAACATGTCTGTTAAGTCTGGGTTTGAGAAGCTCACACGCCGTCATGCCATTAAGCTGGCACCAGCTGTCAGCTGCTCAGCGGAGGAGTGTGGTTTATCAGCGGGGGAAAAGGTCGGGTGCGGCAATGTAAAGTCAGCCTGCCGATTGAACAACGCAGTGGTGATTTTCCTGGACAGCGTGGAGAAAGTGAACCAGGTGGATGAGAGTGGGGTGGTGACTCCAGAACACCTTCACTCCCATCCTCACTGTGGTTAACCCGGCTAAAAAGGTGATCATTGGCAACGTACTACTGTTCATTAGCAACAAAGTTTTGGAGAACAAGCTGTCCTGAAAGGGTTAGGTGCTGGCTCTGATTAAGATGACCCTGCTAGGTTGTAACAGTCCCCACCTGAAGCGTGTTGTCTCCTTCAGACGACAGGTTCTGATGGTCCAGAGAAAGAGCTGAATCTAGCCCTAATTTTCAGGGTTGATAACTTTGATTACATGGTTCACATTAAAACCTACAGCATCAAGTGCTTCCTGTGTGGGAAGGTGGGACACCTCATCCCTCACTCGGAGCAGGAGGGGTAGACCCGGCCAGTAGCTGCCCGCTGATTTTAAAGACTGTGTGTCAGACCCCATCAAGCCTCAGTCAAAGTAATGGAAAAACCATGTACAAACTGATGGTCAAAATAATAAACAAAGACAAACTGAAGAGTTGGGCAGAAGCACGACACCCATTCTTCTCTATGAGAAACTGTATTTCACTGTTTCCTGGACTGTCAGAGGCTAAAAAACATGTCTTGTTTTTAGAGAAGATGTGTCTTTCCTGTGGACTGGTTTTAAACAGGCAAATGTGTATAACTGGTTTTAAATTCAGAAGAAATCTTAAAAAGAAGTGGCATATTTTAAACTTCCTTCTGGGTCAGGCAAAGATGGCCGTATATTCCAGCAGAAAATACAACATTATATCAGATTGTGTCGTAGAAAATATAATGGAAAAAATGATACAGGCAAGATTGAACTTCTAATTTAATTTCTACAGGGTGATGAATGTGGAAATATTAAGAGATATGTGGTGTGTGTGAATCAGGTTTTGTGTTATGTGATTAATGGGGAACTTATACTTGGTGTTTTGTTTTGTTTTGTTTAGTCTATATCTTTTGGTTTAATTTAATTATTTATTTATTTTATACAGAATTATTGCCTGAATACATATATTTTGTACCAACCTGAATTTTAAAAATATCCTTTTCTTTCTTTCTTTCTTTCTTTCTTTCTTTCTTTCTTTCTTTCTTTCTTTCTTTGTATTTTAAACTAGCAAATGCAATTTATAAAGTACTATATATTTCAAGATATGCAACTTTGCCTGGTATGATCATCTGACCATTTTACTGTTTCCACTATAGGAGAAAATTCAACTTTTGGACATATATCAGACATGCCAAGTGTTGGAGCACCGTTTTTCTGTGGGACCCCAGTTTGACATTTGTTGTGATCCACCATTTACGTGATGGACCCCGATCAAGTTAGCTTCTCCACTGTTCACCCTTGTTTTCTGCGTGCAACGGGCCTTTTCTCCGTTTGTTTTTGGTGGATTTTTTTGTTTTTCCAGCAAACTGTTGTCTCTGAAGGTGGAATGGGCAGTTTTTGGCTGAAAAGGGTCTCCGCCACCGCATTTCCTTGAACTCAGTCAGGACACGGTGGGTGACGAGGAGGCGAAATTCTCAGGAGCACGCACAACAGGGAGTCAGTGAACCAGGAGCCAACACTGAGATGTGATTGGATGATGCTGCCAGGAGTGACCAAAATTTGTGAATTAGATTATGAGTAATAGGTGGAACCAAGACAGATATTTTACATCACAGACTATCTATCTTATGAAGTACTTTGACTGTATTGTGGCAGTTTTGGCAAACTTTTGTTTTTTTAATAAAACTTCCCAACTGCCTTGTGTTTTGGTTATCTGTTCATGCATCCATGTGTCCATCTGTTCATGCATCCATGTGTCCATCTGTTCATGCATCCATGTGTCCATCTGTTTCATGCATCCATGTGTCCATCTGTTTCATGATCCCACAATACCTTAAAGAGGACATTCACTGGAAAATCAAATGTCTGATGTTTTTTGGTGCGTCCCCGTGTCCTTCCCGTATCTACATCACTAATCACTAAACATCACTAAAGTGTCACAATAAACACTTCAGCCACTTCTGAGAAAGAAGGGCTTCTCTGTTTACCTGTGCTCAAGCAAGCGGTTTTGAAAAGTCGAGTTGAGTTACATAACTAGCACATTTGCTGTGCAACGAACCCTCCCCCAACAGCTACTCCCGGTCGGGCGTGAACATTCAACCTGAAGAAGAAGAAGCACCGTGGAGCAGTCAGTCAGCTGCTTGCCAATCACAAGAGACTCAGTGTTCTGGGGGGCGGGCATTAACTCAGAAACAGAGTGCCTGTTCAGAGGCTGGCATAATCTGAAGAGACCATAAATATTATTTCGTTTATCTAAGTAGACATCACTAATCTTGATTGTTGGTTCATAAAGACCATTCTATGTGACCTTTAGGGAAACCTTGATGAAATTTCTTGAAATTTTGTGCACTTGGACTAAAGATGGGCTGATTAGATTTAAGTAGCCATAGGTCAAGAGCACAGTGACCTCAGTAATCTCACATTCACTCATTGTCTATTGCTTCCTCCTCAACATGAGGGTTGCGGGGAGCTACAATCCCAGTCGACACAGAGCAAAAGGCAGGGTACGCTCCGGACAGGTCACCAGTCCATCACAGGGTCAAGATGCTGTGCAGAGGCTAACAACCATTCACTCTCACATTCACACCCATACTGTAAATTTAGTGTGGCCGATTACCCTCTGCAGTTTTTGGATGGTGGGAAGAACCCGGAGTACATGAGGAGAGCAAACTCCACGTAAAAGTCAACCAGGTTTCAAATCAGTGACCTTTTTTGCTGTGAGGCAACAGTGCTAGCCACTATCCCGCCATGTGACCCTTCAGTAATATCTTGAGGATTAAATTTTTGTGAAATCTAAAGGATGCATGTTGTTCAGCAATGTGAATAAAAACTGCGTTGGATAACAGAGGTATAGAACTACAATAATTTTATATATACAGTATATATTTTATTTTTACCACAGTACTGACTACTGTAAAGACAGTTTGTAAGTTGATAACATTGATTTGTGTTGTTCTTCGATTGGCTCTTGTTTAGAAGAGCTGCAAGAGACACTGACTGACTGTAGAAAACCACAGACCAACAAAAGTATCATTAACATGGACTTGTGTACTGGTGCTGCAGTCACAAACTTCAGTGGTGTTACTCATTGGTTCTACCAGCCAAAACAAGTTTGTAAGTAGGGGTCTGTGTTCAACAGCCTTCTCAAATCAGTTGTCAGCCATTGCTACTTTTATATCATCCATTTTATAAATGTAAAAGATAGAGTAACTTTTTTTATCTATAAGAATCCAGTCAATTACTTTAATATACTTTTTTACTGGGTAAAATATCTGTAATAGTCAAAAAGAAAAGGAAAAAAGTTATACAATAAACACTTAGGAACACTTTTGAGGATCTTTTTGGTTAGTGACTGCAACTGTTCATTGTTAATCTAATTTTATTGCATTTTTCCTCTCTATTAATTATACATTCACATTTGGTCATTAGTCAGATTACAAAGAAGGTCTCTTCAAGCAGAATCTCATCATTATTCTATCTCTATCTATTTTTTCTGGACTGTCCATAGTGTCCTTTGCACCGATGTCGACAAGCAGATGTATGTTGTTACACCTGTTACTTGTTACGTCTTACATAAGTACAATAAGTTACACAACAGTTCACGATCTACAGAAATAGAACTGAATTTAGAAGTTGAAGTTACATTCAACAACAGAGCAAACATTTGCAGTAAGTTGGAAACTTTGTTGCTTATTATTGCTTAGTATTAGGGAAAAGTCAGATCTGTTCTCTGCAAAGTGCATCTGCATCATAAAGGGGTATGTGTGATATATTAGTTTGTGTCTGTGTGTGAAGTGTCTCATTCAGTCCAGATGTAAGGTGCTGAAAAGAGACCACACAGAAACTCCTCAGGACCCTTTTATACAGTATGGTTCGTTATTTCATTCACTTATGCTACATCATCATCTATAGTCACAATCGCAAACTCTCTATCAGCATGTGCACTAGACAAACATCTTGAAACACTCGTCTGCCACTTTATTTTACTAGAAATGCAAACACTTGAGTCACCTCTCTTTCATTCAGTCTCGCCTCCACACTAAAGGGGAGCTGAAAGTAAATCTGTTTTTTGCAACTGTGTAATAAGTTCCATATGGGACTCCTACCGCTAAGAGAGTCTATAAACCTTTGAGGTGCAGATGCAGCAGTTTCCAGAGTTCGGCCCAGTGAAAAAGTCAGGATCAAGTGGGGAGACACTGATATTGCTTTTATCACCACATTTACCCAGCTTCTTCAAATATTAGGATCTGGCAGACAGAGGAAAGCATGGCTAGAATTAGGCATGCTGTCAAATATGATTTTGCTCACAAGGTTTGTGCACATATTCTTTTAAAGACTTTCATTTCATTGGAACCGCTTAAACAAAGTCTTATCACCGAACTTATCCATAACCAGTGAATGCCTCATCGTAACATTAACCTAACAACAATTCAAATATTAGTCCAAAACTTAACCAGAGCCTCAGAAATTAGGTTCCGTCTCGTTTGGACCAGTTTTGGTCTTCATGAGGACGACTGGTGATATTTATGCCAGAAAAGTTCCTAAAGAGTTAGTAAATACAAAAACACACACACAAATATCTTCATCCACAGAAAAAGGTACTCATAAAAGACAGGAGGCCAGGATAATAATGCACCTCTGCAACAAATGCCTTAAGCAGAGGATGTGCTCCTGCATATGTCACCATGAAAACTTTTAAGAAACTCTTAGACACACACTGATGATGAAGAACAACGTCTTCCGAATGGGAGTTGGTGCAGGCTGGCAAATGCACCTGCAGTAAGTTAATCAGTCTGTGTCTCAGGCAGCTTATGCACACCAGCTGTCCAGTTCTCTGGAGGCTCTCCTGGAAAAGCAGTACATTCCCCCCTCATACTGGAATCAGGTGGATGATAATTTGGGAACAACAAAGGCGGCCATTCAGTCTTGCTAAAAAGCATACAACTAAATGCTTGTGGATGAGTGATGAGCAAGAAAATAAGCGCCACAATTTCATGTATTCCGCTCTCCTCCTACAAGCAGAACTGCCCACATAGATGCCACATTTTCTGCTGTTGTGCTCAAAATGAATCGGTGCTGAATTTGTACTCACCTGTGGGTTGATTTGCTGCATATTTTCCGGATAAAATTCAAGGTTGTTCCCTCTAATTCTTCTCATTAAGTGATTACTGGTACCTTCGTGACATGTCGCAATGACAGCTTTGGGTCATTAATTAGCCATTAATGTTTCTTTACACTGTCTAGTTAATTAACATAGGAATACACCAATGTCTCAAATGACAATACCTGTGTATTTTTCTCCTTTTTATGAAAAACCAGGTGTGACAGGGTGATGCACATAGTGTTGCTGTGAATTCATTTTAAATTGAACATACTGTATTTCAGATTTTTAGCATAGTGGTTAAGGTGCACTGGAATGATATCGTTCATTTTCATGTTCATTATTACTTAGAATGTCTTCATTTTGAAAAGATGAAATAAATACATAAAAACATACATATATACATGTCAACAAATCAAATGCATTTGACAAAATAAATTGTACAAACGATTAAAAAGATTAATAGTATAATAAAACGTGAATCCCACCACACACGTCTACACACTCATCTTCCTGCTATTGCCAGTGACATCATACCGTCCAAATTACCATATGTGGTTCAACTTACTCTATTAACTGTGAGCGTCTGATGAGCATTTTATTGTATTTGTGTAACATTATCATTTACTACGAACTACAAATGGATCAAAGAGTATATACACAGAGAGGCTCACGGACACACACAGAGAAAGAGAGAGAATTCCACTGGGACCACACAGAACGCTTGCTGGTGTTAAAGCTGTTAGCCACGGTCTGTGCCGGACTCCATTCCCAGAATGCTTTCCATTTGTAACTTGAACTCTGACGAACACAGTCTGTAAACCTCTCCATCTCCCTCTCTGTCCCCTCAGCACTATCGCACTCATTTAACGCACCAGTGCTTACCGCACGCCTTACAAAACCTAACTGCTGTTAACTGGGTTTGATCAGGTGTTAGTAGCCCTGAGTCCTGGGGCAGCAGCCCAGTATGGTTCCATCTTCACACTGGGCACAAAATATCTATGTCATCTGCAAATGTTCACTTCCTCTGCTGGATTGTAGTGTGCTTTTCATGTGTAGACCCCAGACATAAGGATAATTCAGATTGAGTTAGTTAATATTTTTTTATGTAATATTATATATATATATATAATTTTTCATAGGACAAAGATGTTCACTGGACAATTGCTTATCGTATCTGTGTGTTTTTCACTGTTGAGCGGATAGCTTGATGTGAATATTAATTTCATCCCAAACATTTTTTTAAATGAAATTTGGTGAAAACTGACGAGAAAACAAAAATGTTGTGGGCAGTAAAGCCAAAATGAGATGTTGAAAGATGCTGAAAAGGTAAAGATGAGTGACTCCTTTTAACTTCACTTTGTATAACACAGACCAGCTGATTCTGTCCAATTCAATTTAATTTTATATGTATGGTGCCATTACATAACATACATCATTTTTTTTATATCATTTTATGAAGAAAACATTTAAATGTAATATAGGTTGTTATATATATAAAAAAAAGGAGAACAGACCACATTTTGATTAATGCTTGCAGTCAAAATTTTATTGCCTGTAATAATTTCTTAATGACTTAAAGTGGGGAAAGAAAAACATGTTTGCATTTTAAATTAGATGTTGAACAACTTACAAATGTTAGGAGAATAAACCAAGTCACATTTGCTTATCTTTCATGTCTTTATAATGAAAATAAAATATACATTAATGATTATGTGCGCCTGTGGGTGTGTGTGTTTGATTTGCATTGTGCTTGTGGAAATCCTGTGTCCTGCCTGTTTTTGCATAATTGCAGCAACAGCAGTGGTACGTACTGTCCATCCTGTCTTCATTGTAAACACCGTGTAGCCTTTTATCAGTCGAGGCTATGATAAGATTCAGTATTACAACTCGGTGTGAGTCTATTATTGCTCAGGACTGCACAGGCTCCGGCAACCTTATTTTCATTTCATGCAGAGAGGCCCCCACCTCTATTATCTGTCTCTGACACATCTTTGAATGTCTGCTCTGCTGCAGCGGCAGAAAACCTCCACATTCATGCATATTTATGCAGCATATGATACAGCTGCGTGGGGCTTTGACACAGATAAAAAAGTATCCATGGGAAGAGAAATATAATTATTGAGGCCTTTCTGATGAAATGTACATGTACTGTATATTTGTTTTTCAACCACACAATAACTAAAATGCAAGAATTGTGTAAAAACCAAAAAAAAACCGTTTCAAATCAACAGCACAAAGTTAGTCATAACACTTTTAGCGTGGGGGTAAAATTCGATTTTTTGGCTTTGTAAATACCATATATTGGCTCATCGAATTGAGATAAGAATAATGAGATTATTTGTTCTACTATAAATTCTGTATATTCTACTCGATCAGAAAGCCTTTATCTTCATTTACAGTAAACAAAAATGTAATTTTGTTTGATAAACTTTGGCTTTTAAGTTGAATATTTAAGGAAATACCATGTGCAGTCACATTTCTTAACAAACAAATTAAATAACAAGCAATACTGGTCATAGTAAAAGTTCTCAGAAACATCAGAAGTTCCCAAAACAATGTACTAGTAGCTGTGCCAGTATATTTATTAATTATGAGATAATTCAGACACTTAGTCACTGCAGCGAAACTCCTGTTGTGATTAATGTATCGTTTTCACATTAACATGATGTATTCAGCTTTGTTGAATCGCCGGTCGCGCGAGCACAACCACAGAATATGTAACATGATTGCAAAGCTGGTTGCAGACGCATCACCTGCCTGCTTGCGTGAATCAGAATGGCATTGTATTATTGTGTGAAGCCCACCGCAGCCCTTTGAATGGAGGTCCTGCTGAAGAGCAGGGAAATCAAACCAAATAACATGGAGCTTCTCGAAACGCTCTTGTCTGTGGACATGGTAATCCTCTTTGCATGGTTTGTCTGGGAGGAAGCAAGGGCTCAGTGTGTGTGTGTGTGTCAGTGTGTGTCTTTGAACAGGTGTTCACCCTATATGAACACTCCTACAGTTAATGTTTTTGCCTCATAAGCCATGTATATCTTTAAAATTGGTCATTTGTCTGTGTGATTTTCCTAAATCATCGTCTCATTAACAATGATTCTACTGTTATCAGCTCTTTTCAGGAACACATAACCCAGTATCACAGTACACTGGACATGACTGAAACAATGCTGGGCAATTTAAATAATTAAAATACTACACTATGAATACAAAGGTTATATCAGATCCTCCTTTTCCCTAATCTAGTGCATGAAAGAATGTCCAACATATCAAAGGAGGCCAAACCATGATATTGAATAAAAGGTATGTCACTGTATATAGTAAACAAGACACAGATGAACATACACACACAGGAGGAAAGCATCTACTGGATAATCCGTGTACAATGAATGTATTTGCACAGCTTGGTGACACACACACACACGCACACACACATTCTTGCATAGCATTCTAAGTGAGGATACCCAAAGACATAATACATTCCATAACATCTTACCTTCACCTTAATCATTAAATTTAAATACCCAACTCTTAATCTAGACAAGATTCTATTCTTAAAACTAAAATCTTAAATTTGTGAGGACCAGCTAAAATGCCCTTACTCCCAATGGTTTATGTGCTTTTTGGTCCTAACAAATATATACATATAAGAAAACACACACAGACTTGCGCGGCTAACCTTGTAGGGACTCTCATTGACTTTCATTAGTTTGTACAGCCTAGCAAAATCCTTATCCCAAACTATAGCTATAACCTGTTAATGCCTAACCCCAACTTGATTCGAATCTTTGCCCAAAACCTATCCATTTCCTTAGAAATTAGGTTCTGCCTCATTAAGACCAGGTTTTGATCTCCATGGAGACTGCTGGTCCTGACAAGGTCAAGTGTTTATGCCAGAACAGATCCAAACGAGGTGACAAATCCAAGCACGCGCACGCGCACACACACCCACGTTTAGCAGCAGGGTGGGAGGCCTGTACATCTCAATGCCACTTTTGTTACTCAGCCATGATAAAACAACGGCGAGTGTGCCACAACTGCTCTGCTGCCCTCCCAGCTCACTTGTTGACAGACTGTGAGACAGGGGGAGGCATGTGGAGTTTTAGTTTGCCTCCTCTCTCCACCACCCACTACTGCCAGCCAGTGTGTGTGTGTGTGTGTGCGTGGATGTGGGTGTGTATTTATGAGCCTTTTGTCTCATTTCCTCTCCCACATGTCTATGAGTGTTGCCGGGTCAGACAAATTTTTGGGCGCATGTTTTGGAAAGGGGGGGGTTTGTTGGCTTGACCTAACAGCAGACTATACAGAACCGAACTCTTTTTTTTTTTGTCTAAACCTGTATATACAGTAGAGTTGACGAGCATAGGTCAAACCTACGGTGAAATATTTTTGACTGTGCATTTATCCCACTGCGTACAAGTTTTGTTAGAGCCTGACACACTGAGTTAGAGCAGTGGTTCTCAAACTTTTCATACCAAGTACCACCTGAGGAAATATTGAGCCCTCGGTGGGCCACCATTATCACCAATGTTAAAACACAGTGGTGTAAATAACATCGTCTGCTCTCTCGCCATCCCCCTCTTCCTCGCGTATACTTCGGACACTGTTCCAGTGAAATTAGATTAAGATGGAGAGGATCTGCTCCACTCTGTTCACGTACTCATATACAGTAGAACAATATTTCTGATTTTTCCTCCAAGTGCCACTAGAGGAAGCACGCGTACCACCCATGGTACGCGTACCACAGTGTGAGAACCATGGAGTTAGAGCATTTAACTAAAAAAAACAAACAAAAAAAAAACAGTTGCACTTAAGTTGCTCTTGTTTTCTTAGCACACGTGAAGGTGACAAAATACACTGCTCCTATAGAGGAAAGTGGAATCAGAACCCCCTGTTCTTTTGATCTACAGACAGAGTTAGATGTCGAATTTATGATGTATAAATTAGTTGGGTTTCATACTGTACACACACGCATTTCTTCAGCAGGGAGGAAGGACAGCAGCAGTGTTCTGCCCCTCTGTTTATTACCTTAATTTGCATGCAAATTAAGGATGCTTTGTAGCCACAGGTTTGGCTGCATGGCGACTATCTACGCTGCAGTCCCACTGCATATACATATGCATCCAAACACACACACACACACAAAGAGAGAGACAGACAGACAGACAGACAGAGAGAGAGAGAGAGACCTGCATAATTGTATGGAAATTTTAATTTGTCTAAATGTATTGAAATTTGCATCACACTCTGCGTGGACACACACACACACATGCACACACCGTGCTTTAATTATGCAATTATGCATGCATGGAATGATAAATCGGGAGTGATGCGGATAAATTATAATATCCCCTCACTCTGTTTCTGTTGGATAATCAGAGAGGCACAGCAAACCTCCCCTTCCCTTCCCTACTGATCCGAGGCCAGCAACAGCAGCAACAGCAGCAGCAGCAGCAGCAGAGTGGAAGAAAACAGGTAAAGGCAAAATCCAGTCAGCCTGTCACAACATTTACCTTTGAATTTGACAAATTGATCTCAGCCTACTGGAACCTTCTGTTTTCTTTCTTATTTAAGAGGACTAGGAGGGCATACTTTCTTTGGACAGGCTCCAGAGTGATTATAAAAGAGGCAAACACTTCCTATAAGGGAAGCATGAAGCTCTGGATGACAGATGACCCATAAGGTGGAGGAAAATAGGGTTTCATCAGGAAGATGCTCCCCTGATAAGTAATTTGGTCCAAAATAATTACACAGTGGAGTGCTGCAGTAGCTGCAGCAGCAGCAGCAGCAGCAGCAGCAGCAGCACAGCTTTACCATCTGAGACTCCCTGAGCAGCTTTAACACTATTTAACATTCTATCTATCTATCTATCTATCTATCTATCTATCTATCTATCTATCTATCTATCTATCTATCTATATATATCTATCTATCTATCTATCTATCTATCTATCTATCTATATATATATATGATGAGTTTGATGCAAATAGTTAAAGTGATGATTCATTTCAGTTCTTGGAGTAACCCACTGTTTACATATATAGATCTGTCCATCTCACTAGTTATGAGCTACTCAGGCCTGAGTATGTTTCAGGGCCTTCTGATGCAATGTAGTATATAGAGAGATGAAACTTATTTAGATAAAAAAATAAAATAAATTCTGATTTTTTTTAAATAAATAAATAAATAAATAAAGGGCTTATTTTTAACTGGAGGCTGCTGTTCCCTGTTTTATTGTCTTAAGTGTCTTATTTTAAGATTGATGAATCACAGTGAACAAATGACAAATGTCAAATGTGGTTTCCCCTGCATAAAAAAAAAGGTTTACTTAAATCACTTGTATAGTTTGATATACTTCTTCGTAAATATATAGTGAACATATTTTAAAATGTGCAAATGCCAAAGATGAAGAGGCCTAACCAAAACTGACAAAATTCTTCTTCTGCCTGGAATAAATACTGTACATAAAATTTAAATAATTTAAAAAAAGAATAAAATAAAATTGGAATGTTATCGCTATGTACATGTAGATATTTGTTTGGCAAACAAACACTGTTTATTATCAGGGCCTTGTTTTAGACACCTTGATTCATTTATTTCTTATTTTCTCCCAAAATCTAAGGTTGGGTCTGCAGGCCGCGCGCGTGGCCTTGACCCTACTGAGTCTCGTGCGGGACCCACAAACCGAGGCATAGCTTCCCCTCTGCTGAAGCTCCAGCTCTTACTCTTGCAGCCTGCAAACAGTTGCGTGGTGAGACGAGTGAGCACAGAGAGCCGGAGAGGCAATTTCATGCTCTGCAACTCTTTGAACAGCGCTGGCCTCGCGGCATAAATTCACCTGCTTTCCAAAAGACCTATGAATATGGATTCATATGTCCCTCTGCACGCATGCACGCCAAGCACGCGCGCGCAAACACACGTACACACATAGAGAGGCCTAACTCCATTTAGTAATTGAAGATCAGGTGTCGTTTATTGTGTAAGAAAAGGGTCCCGAGGAATCTCCTTTTTTTTTCGTTCTCCCCCCGATATAAAAGTGTTTATTTGGAAACATGGTTTAAATGTACATTATGCACTCCATGCGCATTGTCTCTGATGGTGTTCGAAGAGTATCTGCGTTTTCACCTGCCTGAATAAACCAAATCCAGGCAGCAGACAAAGTCACCTTCCGGCGTTCAAATAAGAACGTAAATGTAAGAATGAAACAAACAAACGAACAAAAAAAGAAAAGCACTGTAAAGCATTGCTGTCATGACGGTGTCTTATAGTCTTAGGAATTTATACGAATATGATAGAGATGTCGAGAACGCGGAGAATAAAATGAACTGTCCTGTTGGAGAGAATTTAATGACGCATATCTTATACGTATGGCATTTAAGTCGCCTAACAATGTGCAGTAAATTAAATCAGTCTGAAAGTGTGTGATCAACAGGAAAGATGGTGAGGGTTTAAAAATTTAACTCATCCACCTTCTAGCACTGTTTTTTTTCCCCAAATACATAAATGCATTTTATTCACTATAAGAGGTATTTATCTGAATTTGTTTTGTGGTCAAATGAATTCAATTTTGACCAGAAATTCAAATTAATTCAAAGAGGAAACAGGTCTTTCTTTTTCTTTCTTTCTTTCTTTCTTTCTTTCTTTCTTTCTTTCTTTCTTTCTTTCTTTCTTTCTTTTTAACCGGGGATAGTTCTGCATTTTAATCTGAATTCTGAAATTTATCTCGGGTTATGCGAAACAAACATCTATAATAATAATAATAATAATAATAATAATAATAATAATAATAATAGGCCTTGACTAAACGGTATCTCCATAATATTTCTATGATTTTCCTGAAAGCATTTTACAGTCACAGTCACCTTCTGTTTAACTGCTGTTCCCTTTAACAGTTTCACCGTGTGGGGGCAACTGTGTCGAGCTGACCACAGGATTACTGCCATTCTTAGAATGCTGTTGCTCCGTGAAACCTGTAAAACAAACATGTCTGATGTTGATGGCGTTGCACCGATGGCAGCAGCTGCTGCACTGTCATCCACAAGCAAAACAAAAGACGAGCTGTGGTAAAGTGAAGTTAACCTCCCGGGGAAATTCGGATGTATTTATTATTATTTATTTGTTATTATTATTATTATTATTATTATTATTATTATTATTATTATTATTATTATTATTATTATTTATTCTTTTATTTTATTTCATTTTTCAGTGAAAGTGTCCAGGCTCTGGTTTCCAATAAAATCTTTGGTTTTGCGGCTGCAGGTCACACGAGTCTGTACTTATTGTTCAATCGCGTCCGCACAGGAGGAGCAGGAGAGAGTTCAGGAGAGGACGGAACGCCAAGATCCTACTCCGCGTCTTCATTAAATACTATATGTATTTACAGTGTACAGAGTGCCTGCACAGGAGCGGTCAGTCGGCAGCGGCTCACTCAGTCGCTGTCCTCCTTGTCCTCCTGGATGGTGGTGGTGGAATGGTTATATAGTCCCTGCGCCATCAGCTGCAGCGCGAGGCCGTTCTTGAAGCCGCTGGCCTTTTTGATCTTGGCCCGCTTGTTCTGAAACCAGATTTTAATCTGGGACTCGTTGAGGTTGAGCTCCTGGGCCAGAGACTGGCGCCGCTGCTCCGTGATGTAGCGATTGACCTGGAACTCCGTCTTGAGTCTCTGCAGCTGCTCGGCCGTGAAGGCCGTGCGCGGCCGCTTGTCCTCTCTGCCGCTTTTCGACTTTTTCAGTTTCCGTGTCCTTGGGCCTGCAGTATGAGCGAAAGGACAGGAGGGTGGAGATATGAATATTCAACTTGTGATCAACAGGTAAAATTACACGCGTCGGCCGTGAATTTGGTATAATCATAATTATTTTTATTATTATTATCACTATTAGTATATGACTCGTGTCGTTACAGCTGAGCCAGAAGCCTTACTGATTTCGTTTAAATCGCTTTTTCTCCCTTCGGCTTCTTCGGTTCGCCTCATTTCTTATTTTTATTTGGCAGAGATTTTCTCGCCGGAAGCTCTTCCAGACGCAAACCCTCGCGTTTATCCGGGCTTCGGTCCTGAGACGCTGAATGTGCCGCCCATCCTCACCCTAACTATAACCATCACATCTAAATGTTTAACCCTTAATCCCTAAAACCAGGACTTAAACAGCACTTCAGAGTTGTGAGGACCAGCCAAAATGTCCTCACTTGCTATGGTTTATACTTTTTTGGGTCCTCACAAAGCTGCATATGCCAGGACGCACGTGCGCGCACAGCACAGCTGGTACTCGGTGACGGTGGATGGTGTTTAGAAAATGCCATGATAAATCAAAAGCCTTGGAATCAACACAGAAGAGCAGCAGGAAATGAAAACAGCCGTATAAATACATAAACAATGGTTCATAAAAACGACACGCTATTATTCGAGTTTCTTTACTGAAGTAAGCCCATAAATGTACCACAAATGGCAGTTTATGCCTAACATTTAGAAAACGGAGTTTTGTACGTGATATAACATTTTACAAAATTAATTATCGTCGTACTTATATTTATTAGTGGACTTGAAACGGTGCTAGGTTTTGTTTTATTAAAAAAAAAAAAAAAAAAAACCAAATGTGCCCATATGAAACATAAAATATCAATAGACACGTCTCACACCACAATAATTTCAGCGGTAAATAAATAATTTCGGTTAAGTAAAAAAACTGAAGTGACCCCCCTCCCCACCCCTCCTGCACTGACCTGCCTGATGTCCTTCATTTACCTGAAATGTGTAAAACGTCAGGAAAACATCAGGGAAGAGGTTAAAAGGATTTTTCTTTTTTAAATTGTCGATGTGTGTGTGTCACACACAAAGTCACACAAAGCATCAAAAGCTCTCATCTATACAGTGTTACTGGACCAATGCTTTGAGAGGTGCCATTGTGTCCAAGTGTTTCAGTAAATCACATGTAAATACACAGGTTCATTCTTGGTTGTAACCTATAGTATATATATATATATATATATATATATATATATATATATGTTGAAACGCGTTAGTTGCTTCAATGTATATTATTATACATTATCATTATCATTTATTGTGTATTAGAAATTGAATACTGAAACTGCGAAGGTTCATTCTCAGCTGTACAGTACAATTAATTGTTAAATACATTTAACCTTTATTTTTTTTAAACTACACGTTAATGCCGCTGTGTTTGATTGTAGAATTAAATGACCTGCAATGAGAATACATTTAATTAGCGTTATTTTGGAAAATAAAGTAGCAATGCAAATATTTTTGCTCAGTTAATATTGTTCCAATTGCTTTAAACTGTAGCGACAGGAACTTCTTTAGTGAGACAGTAAGGTGGAATTATTCCTCATCAGAATAAGTTTTTTTTTTTGTTTTGTTTTGTTTTGGTTTTTTTTCCCCTTCATGAATCTATTGTCTTACCAGATGAGGGCCTGTCTGAGTACCGGGTGCAATAAACCCAGGCAGGCCACAGCAGTGGCTGGCTGTCCGGTGCTGGCGCTGCGGTGCCGTTCAGCATCACAAGCGAAGAGGCGGTGTTCTCCCCCGCTCCGCTGCCAGTCCTCTCCTCGGCTGTCACGCCGCTGCTCTCGGTGGAAATAGCGGCTGCGGCTCCGTCGCTCTTTTTGGGATTGACCAAAGAGGTGGAGGAGGCGGAGGACGCGGTGCTGTCGCTGCTGCAGTTGGAGTCCGGGCAGGGCGTCCCGGGAAGGCCCGGCCTGCTGACCACCGCGTGGACCCGCTCCCGGCTGGAGCTGTGCGGCCGCTCCCGTGAGCCCAAACCGTGCTCCTTCTTGCAGCCGAAGTCCGGTCGCAGAATGTTGTCGATGAAGAAATTGGTGGTTCTGTGGGCCTGCTGGGCGACCTGCAGGGGCAGAATGGGGGGCGAGGGCAGACTCGGAGCCGGGGAGACGCTCTCCCCCTCACTGTTGTCCGTACTGTTCACATCCCGCTGCTCCTCCATTGCTGCTCTTGTGAAGAATGTGGATTCTCTTCTCTCAGTCCACTTCCACTCACTGGGCCTCTGCCTGAATCCAAAATATGAAAACGGGGAAAACACTAAAACATGGCTATGTTCTCTCCGTAATGTTGCTGATTAGTGTAATTATTCTCAAACTGTGGGTATCCGGTGTGCGTTAAGGCGCTCCAGCGCGTCATGGTTGGCGACTTGCATCAAGACTGGCTGTAGTTGGTGGTGTGCTCTGCTCCCACACACCAGCAGCCTTTTCATCGATGACAGTCAGATCTTCACAAAATCCTCACATCATATTACCATGTGGACACACACACACGCGCGCGCGCGCGCGTTTGCGCAGCAAGTGAAGACCCTCATAGACATAATGCATTCCCTAGCCCCTTACACTAACCCTAACCCTCACACTAACCCTAACCTAAAACCAAATCTTAACCCTAACCCTAAAACCAGGTCTTAACCCCTAAAAAGGCAATTTAAAGATATGAGGACCAGCCAAAACAAAATGTCCTCACTCCGTATTGATTACGATTTTTGGTCCTCGCAAAGCAACAAACACAAAAACACCAACAGGTTCGTGCACCTATTCTTCTAAGGACATCAAATTGATTTCCATTTATTTAGGGAGCCTAAACCAAGCGTCATCCCTAACATTAAACACAACTAGTTCATGACTAACCACATTTCTAATCTTAACTAAGCCAGTTCCTCGTGGATGAAGTTCTGCTATAATTAGGCGTTGTCATCCATGAGGACTACAGGTCAGTGTTTAGTCAGAAAAGGTCCTAAAGCGGCAACAAATACAGGTATTCACACACACACACACACACACACACACCGGACACACATGAATAAAGCCTGAAGCTCACTCGGCCAATCACAGTGCGGGACACGTTTGGACACGGGGTGACGACGTCCAATAATGTCAGGCCTCTCTGAGCAGAGAGCGGAGCTGCTGTAATCCAGCGGGCAGGTCCAACACTCACCGAGGAGCCTAACAAGAGATTATCACCGCTCCTCACCTTCAGCTTTGTTCCACTCTGTCTGAGAGAACAAGCGCACGGACACACGGGTGTGAATGTGCTCTCTCGGCGCACCGGCATT
The DNA here is from genome assembly GCA_016785285.1 of Brachirus orientalis. Taxonomy (NCBI): domain Eukaryota; kingdom Metazoa; phylum Chordata; class Actinopteri; order Pleuronectiformes; family Soleidae; genus Brachirus; species Brachirus orientalis. The sequence continues at coordinate 1,296,989 of JAFBJR010000099.1, read as the reverse complement.
TAATTTACTTAGTAAAAATTAAACTGATTTTGCTGCTGAAACGTCCTGAAGCTTTATATTTCTCTTAGTCCACATTGTTCCCCCCTCGCTTTCACACACACACGCACACAAAATCCGCATTTCTCACGGCCGTGCACCTGTATCTTCACATTTTTTCCAGTGTGACGCACAGTCATCCTCCTCTCTGAGCTGAAGCACCAGTGTCATTGTTGCATTGTTTTTCAGGCCGAGCTCTGGAAAAGCACTCTTATCTCTGTGTGTGTGTGTGTGTGTGTGTGAAAGAGAGAGAGAGAGCAGCGCCGGCGGATAATTTATTGCTTTTAATTACTCCTTATTCTGCCCGATCACTGGGATGTTCATCACCTGGTTGCGAGAGAAAGGCCTCTCAAAGCCTGTCACCGCCACTGCGCCAACACTCCATCAAGTGTGGGCAAAGTGGGCCGACAGAATAATATAATGGAGTATAATAGACGGCCGCGCAGGAAAGGAGCATTTCGGGGTGCCATTGTAATCGAAAACCCACAGTGCAAACTGGGATGTATACAGATACTGCACAGAGACACAACTTAATCGGCGTAATCCACCTTTAAAGGCCTTTGTTTGACAAACTAACCGCTCAAGTGCGCCTGCGCTGATCGCGCTCAAGGCGCTCACCTCGAGCGTTGCGTAATTATCAAGTCACTGGAGTGATATTTAAAGGCCATGCGTTATTTTAATCGCATTATAATCTCACAAAAATAACTTAATATGACTGTGATTTTATAAAAGTAGCACATTTTATTTTAGGGGGTTGTTTGTTTTCCCCTTTTCCTACCTGCAGATCATATATAACACTCATCATATATAATTTTTTTTTTCGTTTGTGCAAATATTAAAATATATTTAATTTTTCAGAATGACCCTTTTATAAAAGAAAATAATTACTATTTAACAGCATCGTCATCGTCACAAAGTTACTCCCCCGCTTTTCTACGAAAAGCACAATTATACAGATTATCCACCTCACACACGCAGGCAGTGATAAAAAAAAAATTAAAAAAAAAGATACATTTAATCTTTATTCTTCGGATTATAATCCAAGTAAAATATGTGCTTTCCGTTTATTTCCTCGACGATATAAGGGGGATATTTTTTTTTCACTCTTTTTTTTAGAGTAAGTGAAATAAATGTATATGTCATGCACTGATTTATGTTTTGTAAAGGCATCTGAGTTTTGGATGTAATAAGACCACGTTTCTCTCACTTTAAAACAGCAGGCTTCCCACTGACTGTGCGTCTTTTCTCAATGTAAACACACATTCAACGAAATGAACCCTCATGAAACATGAAAGATAAAGATATATGTAAAAAATAGAAAATAAAAGATGCTCCGGAAGCAGTGTCCTTAAAACTACATTTGTCGTGTACTGTGGGATTACAACAATTGTTCACGTGAACAAGACACACGTACTGAAACACGTCAATGAACAGTCAGTGAAACTGTATTGGAGTGCCATCTAGTGACCAAGAGAAACGCGTGTAAAATGGCCATTTTGTGTTCTCCTTATGAGAAACAGAGGACATCGAAACACACAACAAAGACTCAGGTTACAGAGAGAAAAATATCTAGTTAAACTAAGAATGACAACATAAAGTTCCACTGACAGTGGATTCCAAAGAGACCCATCAGTCTCCTCAGCAGGGCTGACAAATGTGGAGCGACTGTTTTTTAACACTTTTAACACAAATTTAACACTGAACACTCAGTTTAACACAAAAGGATACTCGATACGATTGGACATATTATTTTTAAAATGAGGTGTAGCCGGTATGATACCTTTTTTTTTTTTGGTACTATAGGAGGTGGGAAACAGTGTGGAAACTGTTATCCGTTGTGTTTTACAGAAGTTTGTGCCCATTTATTCTAGAGCATTTATGAGGTCAGGCCCTGACGCTGAAAGAGAGAACCTGGCTCATTACTTCCACACTGAAGTTGTCAAACCATGTCTTTATAGTCCTTGATTTGTGCACTGGGACACAGTTGTGTTGGAATAGAAACTGTTGCCTCAATGTTGGAAGCAAAGCCTTCTCCAAAATGTCATAGTATGCTAACGTGTTAAGATGCCCTTTATTGGAGATATTCCTTACCTAAAATAAACAACAAAATATATGCATGGTTTTAAGAAAGCATTATTATAAGTATTGTGTGCCTCAAATACTCATTGGCTAGTATAATTTCTCATTGTTTTAATATTTAAATGTTATGAGTTTCTTGGATCATACCTCATTAAGTTTACATCTATTCCACTGATATTTGTGAGATTATTTTGGCGTCATTCTGTGTTGTTAATAGCTACGTGCATACAGTATACGAGTGTATATGTATGTTTGTGTATAAGTACAGTATGTTATCATAACAATATGTTTGTGAGTGTACTGTATGTGTACACCAAGTCTTTAATGAATCGCCAAGGCAGTGAGGTCCAACAAAGTTTGGATCCTACAGAGTTTAGTCCTTGCAGCAAGTCATGAACCCAAGCCTGGCTCATGCACTGACACATACTTCCATCCATCTGGTTCGGTAGGTCTTTAAGACACATGATCGTGTCCCATAGGACTGAAAAATGACAAGAGCTAACAAGGTTGATTCAGCACATTTTCTGTTGGGCTTCTCATTTTTTCTCACTGTAGACCACTACAGCCTGCTCATTAAAAACTGGTTCTTTGCCTTAGATGCCTAAGAAAAGGAAGCAGGCCTTAGACGCGAAGCCTTTTACGTCTTTAGGCTGAACCGAGTGGCACCCCACTCTTATTCCCTTTTTAGTTGGCTAGGGCACTGTACATACAACAACAACAAATGCATGAGCCTGACAGCATCATCAGACATCACAAGCTGTAAATAGTTTCAGCATATACACAAACAGGAAAAGTATCATGGCATGATTAATAATTCTAATCTTAATCGCACATTTTTGAGATTATTTACTCAATTTTTTTTTCTTGTCAATTGTGGAAACAATCAAATTAAATCAGTTTAAACATTTTGTTTTTAATATTTAGGCCCCCACAGTGCAGCTGCCGCTGATGTATTCATCAAAATGCACCGTTGCTCAGAGGGAAAAACTGTGTGTTACAGGGATCCATGAGCAAACCTTTCCAGCCCTGAGCAGACTTGCAATAAATACCTTTTGTGACTGTTGTGTCTCAGAGATATTTTTGCAAAGGCAAGGGTGACTGTGAGCAAATAACGGAGCACTCTTAAAGGGAAAAACATGTTTTTGCTCCTAAACAAAAACCTTTCACACTGGGGGGGGGGATCTGAGAAAGTAACAAAAGAGCATTATTAAGATTTTATAATGAGTGTTATGTTCAAGGCTAAAACAAGATTTCAATGGAGCACAATTTATTATTGTCATTTAACGTGTTACTTTTCACTTTACTTTTTCTAGAGAGCATTTTCTTGCATTTTATTGAGTTGCTCCTATTCTAAAGAGGCTATACTGCACAGTTTTATTGTTATTGTTATATTTTTAGTGGTTTTGCTGCCTACATATATATATATATATATAGTACTGTGCATAAGTCTTAGGCCACCATTAGATATGTTGTTTTAGCAATGCTATAATGACCATACTGTACAATTATTTCTCAATCACTTTATTGGAACACATCCTGAAAATATGGAGAAACACGTATGCAGTTTGAAAATAACATCTTCTTTAAGAAAAAACAAACAACAAAAATGCTTCTATAATATCAAATATTCAGTGTGACCTACATTTACACTTGAACAATAACACAACCATGGCTCTTTAAAACCTGGAATGGAACCCTAATGTTATTGGTCAAACCTGTGTTTCTCCTACTATTTCATGCCAACAAATAGCTGCTGTGAAAAAGGTCTATTATACCTGGTTTACTCCAGACATGTTGGAGCATTACATACACATGTTGCACAAGTTCAACTCACTGACAGGTGGATCATATAGTAGAAGACTGACTTTTAGTCACATCTTTTCAATCTAAACGCCAATGATCACAAAACTGACATAAAAACAACAAAGCAGGTGGTGGACTAAGACTTATGCACATCACTGTATATATCTGATTTTTAATGACTACTTCAGCATAGAATTCCTCATCAGAGGAAACATTTGTAAGCCACAGTCCTGAGGAGGTAGGTGGTCAAAAACACGAGACTGACTGCAAAAGACCTACACCAGGACTTGGTGGCAGCAAGCACTGAGGCTTCAGTTTACAGAGTAAGCTGCACTAAACACTGAAGGGCTCCATGCCTGAACTCGTACGACCTACGAACACCACCACTGAGCCAAGAGCACAAGAAAAGTCAGCTACTATTTGCACAAAACTATATTTATCTGTAACCAGGTGGTAAAATCAAACCAATGTTGATTAAATCCATGTGCTAGTACCTTATTTTGAACAACAGGGGGCTTATTCTCACCAGCTAAAGCAGTGACGTGAGGTAAGGCAAGAGAATGCCGGGAATTGGTAGAGGAAGTTAGAGGTCGCGCTATTTTTCTGCTGAAATCGCGGCTTTTGCTGATGCTTCTGCTGAAGCTCGTGGACTGGACACGACACCTTGTGCTGCCTGAGTTTGTTACCCACAAGGTATGGATCTTCTAATGATGTTCACTCATGGACATATTATTCATATTATATGTGTTGATGAGTCTTGGATGAAGTCTCCTAAACTGTGTAGGGGAGCAGAAATATTGTATAATGTTTACGGGCATTGTTGTGAATGTTTACTTTCTGTTTTCTTTGTTGGTGCCACTGCCGTATTAGTATTTTGTTATAGCATTTTTGAACAACATTTATTTGTGTTGGTGCTTTTACCAGCCTTGTATTATTTCTTTTTCTGCTGCATTTAGGCCATTTTGCGGTTCCTTTTTTTTAACATACATTTACAAACAGCTGGAATACTTATTTATTTTTATTTTTTGTGTGCTTCCATGTTTTCTTTTCTTTACTGGAAATTAAGCACACTTCCTATTTTATTTCAAACTTTTAGTGACGACAATAAAGCCACTAAATTCACATTTGAAGTTCTGTGTCATTTATGCTGGCTTTATACAAGCCAAAGAGGTTTTTGGATTCTGTTCTGTGGAGCGATGAAACATGAGTAGAACTTTGTGAGCTTATGGATGAGCAGTATGTCTGGACGAGGAAGAATGAAGCATATACAGAAAAGAAGACCCTGCCTACGTTGAAGCATGGTGGAGGATCAGTGATGCTCTGGGGCTGCTTCGCTTCCTCTGGCACTGGAAACCTGCAGTGTGGAGGGCAAGATGGATTCAATCAACTATCAGGGAATCCAGAGAGAAAATATCATGCCGTCTGCCAGGAAACTGAAGCTTTGGCATCATCAAACTTTCCAACTGGACAATGATCCCAAGTGTTGGATTACAAATTTATAAAATGTTTAAATCTAGGTTCCAAGATGATGACATCAAGTCTGGCAGCCCAGGTGACTGAGACATTAACCCTTTATATTTATTCACTTCCTGACCACCTGACAGGGTCCCAAGTTGAACATGAATGCTAATCTCAAAGCCAGACTGTGTCTTGATCTCTATGACTATGTGAAGGTCTGGGCAATACTGTCAGGCTGACTGGATTAGCACTTATGCATTCAACCACACTGTTATGCTGATGAGATCAGGGCTGGGGAAATTCCGTCACCGGGCTGATTCCTGTACTACATTTGCATGCTTTGTTTGGATTGTCTCCATCTCTATCTTGAAAAGTATAAAACGCTACAGTGCTGAACTAAAGTCGGACTTGGATGACTACAGTGACGCACAGTGAGTTATCAATTAAGAGTAACTTTTGCTTGAAAGATCTCCCAACGTCTCCTGGTCTCTGCTTCGACAAGGAAAAAGTTTAAAACACAAGCATACCTCAAAGTCCACCAAGGCTTGGTTTCAGAAGAAGTCCTGGAAGATACTAGAGTGGCCTTTACAGTCACCTGACTTGAACCCCATTGAAAATCTCTGGTGGGATTAGAAAAAGGCGGTTGCAGCATTCAAACACAAGAATATTAGTAAACCAAAGGCCTTTGCCTATGAATTGGCTAAGATTTCTCAGGAATGCTACCAGAAGCTGGTGTCTGGCTATGTATCGTTGTTTACAGCAAGTTATCAAAGCAAAGTCAGAAAAAGGGGCCTTTCTGCATGGAGTTTGCATGTTCTCCCCGTGTGTGTGGGTTTTCACCGGGTACTCCGGCTTCCTCCCACAGTCCAAAAACATGCAGATTTGGGGATTACGTCAATTGGACACTCTAAATTGCCCATAGGTGTGAATGTGATAGTGGATTTGTTGTCTGTCTCCATGTGTGGCATGTGATGGACTGGCAACCTGTCCAGGGTGTACCCCGCCTTTCGTCCTATGAGTGAGTGAGTGAGTGAGTGCAAATAGCAGCTTTTACCAATAAACCTAATTTACAGTGTGTGTGGGGGGGGGGGTAAATAATTTTGATTGTAATAGAAAATTTTATATCTATTCATGTCTCATATAGTTTCAACATATTATCATGCTCATATAAAGGTCTGAAACTTCAGGGGTTCAAGTCCCTTATAAATAGTTATTTTAAAAAAAAGGTTAGAGGCCTTTAGGGGTTCCAGTCCCTTGTAATGTATTATTTGCTCCTGTTTATGGAGGTTAGAGTCTTTCAAAAGATACTTTTATCGGCATTTGAGTCAACCTGAAAGTATCGCTTCCACTGCAGGTCGGAACTGTACGATATTGGGTTAACCCGCTATATGTTCAAGGCCATGGTTTATCCACATTTGTGCACGAAATGGGTGGCAGTAAGAGTAAAGACACGATCCTCGAAGGACCTGTAATGGACATCACGGTACATAAATATGGTCATATAGAATGCATGTCATCTGGATAAAAGACCTTGAATTTCCCCCAAATGGTTCACTGGGTATATTGAAACTTTTCGAGTTAAGAAAAAAAAACTGGATGAAAAACTTAGACAATAAAAATGTCAGCCCAACAAAAGGTAGAGGAAAAGACAATAACATTACAAGATTTCTTGCCTGGTAAGGCATTAAGTAATATATGTACATATATTTTCAAGTGTAACTTTCAGAAATGCCTAATTTAAATGTTTCTTTGACAAAATCTTGTTACCAACTCTCCACTTTCACAAAAGAGAAAAAAAATATTTTGCATACATATTGCAGCTTTACATCCAGTTATCAGAACATGGCTTTGAGGAAGGAAGTCAGTACAAAAGAATTGAGGAAGTATTGCATGTACGAACCAAACACAAGTGTACAGATGTATGAAAATACAAAGAATGTTTGAGTATATGGAGGAGCATCATCAGGAGAAATGGGCATCTTAGGGACTGGCGAGGCCTACACACACTGAGGCACAACAAATGGTGTATAAGGAGAAATGGGTGAGACTGACATCTATGATGTCATGGCAGCTACTGTACTCAATGTCTGTCAAACCCTGTTGACTGTGGCCCCAAGTTTGGTGCAAATGACGAACTTCTGCTCAGAATTTTTGCAAAAACTGCAAAGGCATGCTAACCACGCCCAAGATCAACTTCAACGGAGGAATAAACCCAAAGATGAGAAGATGCAAAAGAACTTTAAATGGCAGCCATAACCACGTCTCAGACTGTGACTGGTGCTGAACAAGGACACAGCAGAGGACAAGAGCATGGCTGAGGCTGAGGCAGGGGAGTGGCTGACACGACTAGTGTCTCATCCGTGGAAAGAAGTAGCACTGAGTGAAAGACTGCTCAAGTAGATGGCCATTCTGTGACATGGTCGGCCGTAACCCAGAAGACCTTACTAGTGAGATGCGTCTACAAGTTGACTGAGACAAGGTGGGGCGCGAGGAGAGGAACGTGGCTCAGTGAATGTGGCTGACTGTGACACAAAGGAGGGAGGTAACACACACACATCATATACACATACTACATACACACCGTAACACGATGCAAATAAATACACACTTGCTACTGGCAATAGAAATTCTTGCTACTGCAGAAGATAACACAGACCCACGTACTCATATTATGTACAATACTCAGAAAACAGCACCTCCATGCAGTACAATGCACATACAGTACTGTGCATAAGTCTTAGGCCACCATTAGATTTTTTGTTTTAGCAATGCTATAATGACCATACTGTACAATTATTTCTCAATCACTTTATTGGAACACATCCTGAAAATATGGAGAAACACATGTGCAGTTTGAAAAAAAAACATCTTTTTTCAGAAAAAACAAACAACTATATCAAATATTTAGTGTGACCTACATTTACATTTGAACAATAACACAACTATGGCTCTTTAAAACCTGGAATGGAACCCTAATGTTATTGGTCAAACCTGTGTTTCTCCTACTATTTCATGCCAACAAATAGCTGCTGTGAAAAAGGTCTATTATACCTGGTTTACTCCAGACATGTTGGAGCATTACATACACATGTTGCACAAGTTCAACTCACTGACAGGTGGATCATATAGTATAAGACTGACTTTTAGTCACATCTTAAAAACAACAAAGCCGGTGGTGGCCTAAGACTTATGCACAGGACAGAAGATGTATGAATTCCAAACTGAAGACACAAACATGTTCATTTTAGTGCAGCCCAGTTGTTATATACGTATACTGTAAATGGAAGTTTTCAGACTCTGCTGTTTCTGCTTACCTTTTTGAATGAAGCTCAAATTGTTGTTTCTCTACACAGTACAAGACTGACTCAATGTCACACAGTGAGTTGCACTGCACTGCACTGTACATGTGTCTGTTGGTCCTGATGAAGCATTTGAAAAGTGATGAGTCAGAGACATGACTAACAAAACACACACCACATATACGCGTTACAGTTAGCACAGATGTGCATTGGCTGTCTGACTCACTCCTGCACAGTATGAATTAAATAACATAATCACTGTAATGAACAGTGGAAAGATTTGGGCCATTTTAGTTGAAAGAGGCACGTAAGCTTGTGATTGGCAAGGAACACAAAATGAATCTGTTTTGCAGTATTATTTAAGAGAGAGCACTGATAACTATTCACACAGAAATATTTCTTGTCTGGAACTGAGGCAGCTGTAATTCCCAGCCTGCAGAAGTTTCCCACTTCCCTTTGGACTGGACATAACTATGATGAAGGCCTTATTTAAAGACGTGATCACCTAAATTTGATTACAGACCATGCGCACACAGCATTTACTGAAACAGGAAGCCACGCATAGTTGGCATTGCACCTGTGTTTGAATCTCTGTAAGATACTGATGTAATCATCCCCTGTGAAAAATCCCCTGAGCACACCAATTTTTTTCAGTTGAGAAAATTTAGAGAAAAAGATTGACCAACAAAATGAATTAAATGTGCTAAATCCATATATACTGTTTACCCAAATTCTTAGTTTTGGTTCACATTTATTAGGAAAAGTTTGTGTCTCCCACAATATCTAATGATCTAATGATATGCAGCCCAGAAACAAAACGAAACACCATAGCACTATGACAAAACCTGGCCAAAGAGGAACATAAAGCCTGCCTCCCCAAAGCACAGTTTCTTTAAAAGAGTGTGACATTTCTGGGTCGAGTGAGTGAGTGAGTGAGTGATCACAGCTGAGGGCAAATTCCTCTCACCCAAGCATATTGATGCAATTTAGAATTTACCCAAAACCTGTTACTACGTAAACAAAAGCTAAATAAATCAGTTGATGTCATTCCAGGGTTTCTGCTCATACTACAGAAACTTTAATCCAAATTAGGCAGCACTCATATGTACTACCCGCACAAGCTTTCCCTAATCTGAAATTTTATTTACAGACCGCTGCTACTCTAGGACTGAATGATCCAACACGTCCTTTTGCAAAGACGGTGGATGTTGAGAAACTGTTGTATGACATGGGGTTTTTTTACAGGACACTGTACTGGCTCATACAGATGTTGTTATTCTGATTTAACCCATTTTGTATTTCATGCGGTGTTAATGAATTTACTTGAACAAAAGAACAAGGCCTTCTGGAAACACCTATTCTAAATCCTGATTTGATTTTGTTTCTGATTCATGTGTTCATAACTCAGGCTGTAACCATGTTGCCTTTATACAGTTTGCTGTAATCATGCTGTTCTGTCCTCAGGTCCTCCTCCCGTCCACAACTCAGGTCAAGCCACTGAGTTTGTGGCTCTTGGTGAAGCCTTTAGATTAGCAGCTGAAGAAAATGTGATTCATGCTACTGCTGTTACCTCTAGAACTGTCAAATCACTAATATTTTACAGGCTTCTTTGTCTAAATTCCTAAACACTGCAAAACTGATAATATTGAGGAGGGAGGGAAGCAGTAATATTTACTACAAGTCTTATAATCTTATTAACACTCAAGATTCATCCCAGATTTTGGTATTTATAGGCTATGGCAAGCATGGTATTAAAGTAATTATGAGCTTTTAGAGTTTTTTTAGATCTGCGTGAAGAGCACCACAAACTATTGGTGGTTGTTTGGTAAGTTTGTTGACAATGTTTAAAAGACAGCTGTAAACTGCTGAAAATGTTATGCCTTTCCAAAACTGTGCTTTTTAATTACTAACACAAACCTGTGTTAGTTTTTAATTTTTACTGGAAAACTATTAAACGTAAGAGTGTGTTTTATTGTCTTCTAACCATTAAATAATTTATTTGACCAAAATTGGGTACAATCAATTGTAGATCTAGCAACTACAGAACCCATTTGCTCATCTGCATAGCTATTATTCCTGGGATCCAAATCAGTTACATAGTGACAATACAAGTCCTGTGTACTAGGACATGCTAGACATAACATACATGCCTTAAGCGACCTTATAACATGTGACAAATCTCAAAAAGAAACTGCAAAAAAATACTGAAACATACACATGCTTACATGTACAGTTGGGTTAGGGTTGTATACTTAACACATACTGTATACCTAAGCCCATATGCACCCATACATTTACACACTGTACATACAATATACATACTTACACATATATGCACATACACACATATATGCACATACCCAAGAACAAAAGATGACATGAAGGAAGGCTTTAAAAAAAAAGGTTACTGTGATCTCATGAATATCAAGGAAATACATAAGTGCATTGAATTAAAATCCAAATAACTTTAAATTATTTATTGGCTAATGAAGGTTTGCTATGCATATTTTTTATTTAATTCTCTCTTAAAAGCAGACATATTGTAGGAGCCATTTGGCCTCTTCCCTGTTTAGGTTTATGTGTCCACTAGGTGGCATAGTGGTGTAACTGGGGGTCGTGCCAATACAGGTGGGAACTGTCGTTCAGGTAACGGGTGTTGCTTGACGGAAGGGAGCACACACAGTTTTTTTGACCGCTTACGCGTAATGCTGTGTTTACGATGCTTTGTTGCGCTGTCGCTTGTGTATTGTGGATTTATTGTGGACTGTATGCACTGGATTAATGGAGTCTCGGTGAGCTGCAATAATAATAACAATAAATACACCGACGTATAAGACGTTAAGCCTGTTTATTTGTGGCTAAAGCCGAGCGCGTCATATAGGTGCTCGTGTAGCATCCCCTTAAAAACTTGGCTTAGCCTCTACACATATTATTTTGTTGATTGATAAAGTTTGATTAGGAATTTCACTCTATATATAAACCTATCCACATTGTCCTTACACCATTTTCACTAAACCTGTTTTTCCATATTGCCCCTGCCCTTTCCTGACATGAATATGTAGTAACTAAGAAGTTTGAGATTTTTTTTTTTTTTAAATTTTGGGTTGGTATTTTGTCTCCGACCATGTTTATTGACAAGTAGATTAGATTAATTTACTTTGTTTGTCATTGTAGGTGAATACAACAAAATTAGTGGGCATCTCCACCTTTAAATATTAAAGAAATACATGAATAAGTATAAAACTACAACATAGTGCTACAAAGAGTTCCATATACTGTACACTCACATATAGAGTCATATGTAAACATAACTAAATTGCTCTTAACATGGCTGTTGAATTATATGACATTATGGTTCTTGAATCCAACTGGCTTTGCTTATTTTAGGTGGAAATGCTATTTTCTAAAACAGTTAAATTTCATTTTCTACCGCTTTATCCTCCACTGAGGGTCGCTAGCACCAGCTGACATGGGATGAGAGGCGGGGTACACCCTGGACGGATACACCCTGGACAGGTCCCCAGTCCATGGCAGGGCCACATAAAGACAGACATTCATCTACTCTTCACACCTACAGGCAATTTAGAGTGTACAAGTGGCCTAATCCCCAAATCTGCATGTTTTTGGACTGTGGGAGGAAGCTGGAGAACCCGGTGAAAACCCATGCACACACGGGGAGAGCATGCAAACTCCATGCAAAAAGCCCTTGTTCTGACCAGGCTGCAAACCTGGGACTTCTTGCTGCAGAGGCAAGAGTGCTAACCACTACACCAACCTTGTGGCCCTGCTTTTATTTAATAACCAGTTTATCACAGAGTTCAGAATGTGCACCAATGACTTTGTATAGATATTACATTTCAGCTTAATAATTAATAAAGTGTATATATTGTGAAATGTCTCTGCTGGCAACATCACCAGACCGAGGAAGCTTCACTGATGACTGACTCCATGCCACCATGCATTGTATGTTCTAATAACCTCTGCATGGTGGTGACTCTCTACTGTGGGCAAAGTGCATGTTTTTTGTCTTAAGACATGCTATAAGAAGCTTTTGTCAGGGTCCGGCTTCCTGTCTCTTATTTTGGTTAGTTTTGTTATTTCCTGTGGAGCTCTTTTTGCCTTGTGTTTCAGCAGTGGTGGGCCGTCAGGGCCAGCAAGGTCTTCTCAAGTTGGTGTTGGTTTTGTGGGAGTTTGCAAACTTGAATTTTTTTTAACCAAGGCAGAAACGAGACACCAAAGTACAGTGGTGCCCTTACAAGCTACAGTGCTTTTAAAAACTTTTGGGGAGCGGATCTACCGCTGAACAACTGAGCCGTTGAAGTCTTCTTGAGGAGAGAAAGGAGGATGGGTTTTGTGCTGAAATTAGTGCTTTGGGGACAGCCATTTTGGTGAGTGCAACAATTTTTTTTTTTAATGTTGAATATGTTTTTATAATTTGATTTTGTTTGTATTAAATCAATGGTAACAAAATAAAATGACAAATATACTAAAAATGCATAATGCAATGGCGCGTAGTCAAGGAGACGTGTTTCATTGTGTCACTGTGGCATGTATTCTCAAGAACAAATTAAAATGATTATTTACTTTTATACATACACATGTTGCACAAGTTCAACTCACTGACAGGTTGATCATATAGTATAAGACTGACTTTTAGTCACATCTTGTCAATCTAAACGCCAGTGATCACAAAAGTGACATAAAAACAGCAAAGCTGGTGGTGGCCACTTGTTTGGACAAGTGGAATTTGTTACCTTCTCTCCACTTGGAATGCTAAATGATTTGGGAATCCCATTAAGAAAAAAAATGTTATGTCTACTCTTGAGACTATGATGTGGACATATATGTATGTCACAGGAGTCTAAGAAGATAGTAGGGCAGGTGTTTTATAGTGCAGGCTCAAGCAAGAGTAAGGGTGTCATAACATTAATTAATAAATACTTACATTTGAAATGTCTTAAACAATTTAATTAATATTGGTTTGGCTGAAATCCAGCCCCAGAAGATGCTCCAAATTTACATGATCAAAATGTTTTTATAAATCTAGAAAAGAGGTAACAAACTGCTGAGAATCATGAATTTCCTCTTGGGGAGATTGTAATATGTTAATCAATACAGTCTTTTGACCACAGTGGGGCAGTGTTGCATAAGGTGCCAGGGGCCACTCTGACACTACATAGGGTTTGAAATTCTTTAGGATTAGGAGGATCATGAACCCTTCAGGCAGAGATAACCCATTTTCTTATAGTAGGTTAGAGTTATATATTTATTTATTTCATTTCTCCAATAAAATACTTGAGAAATTCCTCTGCTATCGAATGTGAGATAAGGAATATTTTAATATCTGGCCATGAATGGGTTGCTTTATACATACCACTGGACAAGGAGTGATCTTAGGCATATCCTAGAAATTAGTTGACAGTCAACTCCAAGGAGTAGCATGGCAGATTTTAAAGACTGTGATTACAGGACACATTAAACAATGTACTGCATCGCAAAAAAGGTTAATACAAAAAAATTGCTGGAGTCGCAAAATGCAATTAAATAGGCTCAAAAAGAGCTGAATTGAAGAATCACACAGAGTGGCCTGAGACAACAGTCTAATACCATATTATGCCAAAGTTAGATTAGAATAGAATTAGTAATTCCTGCACACACACACACCAATTATTGATAGTGTAAACAGTAGACCAGTTGGTCCTGTACTAATGTTCCAAAATGTTCCAGAATAAAAGTGGGCGTATTGTAATGATGTCATGAAAAGTGAGGCGTGTTGGGGAAAAAGGAGGTGTGTTCAGGCGGGAGCCAGGGTGAGAGAGAATAAATGGAGACAAATAATACCTGTTCTCAAGTTCCTGTCATCCCAAGAAGTGTCTCATAAGCCGCTTACACCTCGGACGCTACAATAGTGAATGTGACTGCATTTAACCCATCCTTATTACACACCACTAGTGAACACACACACAAGACAGACACCGGGGGTAGTCGGGATCAAACCAGCAGCCCGTCGGTCACTGGACGGCCACTCCGACCTACCGCCCCAAAGGATGAGGTCGCGCCAATATCATCAGATGGGGATCTAGCCAAAATGTATTATTCACCTCCACACATGATATTTCTAATGCAACAAAATGCAATATTTTGTGATATAATCATAATTATAATAATTCCAGGGGAAACGCAATAGGTCCTCGCACCACTGTGTGAGGTGTAAGGCCCTAATAAGAAAAACTTTTAAAGTGTGAATAGGGTTCTCTTGTTCTTGTGATTGTGGGGGTCCGAGCTTGAACAAGGTTTTCACACCACTGTGTGAGTGCTTGGGCTCTAAAAACAATAATTCCTAGAAGGAAAAAAGGTCCTAATAAATACTTAAATTCCTTGCATCACTGCATCAGGCCCTAATTAGGACTGCTCGTAGTACTGACAGTCAGTAGTACGAGCAGCTGCACTTCCCATGTGCAGCAGTTCTCTGACCTTATGTTGAGTGAAAAGAACTGAGTCAAATTAAATAAAAGTAGAGCTTAGACTGTCAACACAAATGTACATGAATGTGAAAACAGTGGAGCAGGTGCATGATGTGTAGGAACTAACAGAACTGTTCTTTGGGAATAAAAAAAAAAACTGAGTTTTTTCCAAAAGCGTTATGGCCCGGTGGTTAATACATGAAAAAAGCTGAAGTAAAATATTCTTTTTCCCTCTGCCCATTTAATATGAGTAGTTGGTATTGATTAATTTACACTACCACATCAGATTTCTAAAACAACATACATTATTTTCAGGTTTTTACATTGGATGTTCACCAATTATCTACAAAACCCATGTTGTTATCAGCATGCCACCTTGAAATCCTCTGTTCAAAAGATGAAATGTACACATGTTGGACTAGGCAGGAAAAAAAAGTGAAAACTACGCGGTGTGATATAATCATTGCATTGCATTACTTATTTTTCTAATAACTGCACTGCATGATGACATGGTAGGGATTTTCGGTCCACTCTATTATTTCTTACTTCAGCTATGCTGATGTCAGATGTTTTTGTGAGGATATTATGTTGCAATCTGATGAGAATTGTGTTTTCCTGTTTGCTGTGTCTCTTATAAGGGAAGTGAAGGCAGCACTTCACAGAGACTGGACAAGACAATGGACACTGTCTCATACACTCAGAGCAACCCACTGTTTGACATGTCGCTCAGCAGAAATGGCAACTACAGTTTCCAGCCCGAGAGTGAGTACAAAAGAAGACAAAAAGTATAAATTAGGAATTCTTTTTAATTTAGTGCTTGAAACATATAGATTTTTTTCTGTTCTTTAGGAGTATGTGTTATATATTCCACCTTACCTTACCTGGTTGGTTAATAAAGATATAATTTATTGTTACTACAGTGTGGTTATACAAGATAGATACTAAAAGATGCTTTATGGTATTACTTTTGTGCTACGTTCTTAAGCACGCAATTTGTTTTGTGGGTGAATACTTTATATATGGTATACACCTTCTTTGTTTTGTGTATGAGCACTTAATTTTTGTCACTACTGAGCATAGAGGTGTCCGGCTTCATCTTGTGTATGGAGGAAAAGCATTCCAAATTAATTTTTCCACTGGTTATAGTTTGTCTGATAAAGTAAGTAAATATCAATGTGCATGCACCGCTGCCTTTTTACTGGGTTTCTGGCTAGTGCTACGGTGCCTTAGTTGTCTTTATACACTATCGGTTGGGTGTATTGGTAGCTATTTATGCCTCTAAGTAGTTGTTTCAGGTAAATACATTTCTGTGAAGCTGATGCTAAGGACATGTATTCTGCTTCGCAGGTAGATAAAGCTACCGTGGGTTGTTTCCTTGTTTTCCTTAGAGTGATAAATTATCCCGTCGCACTGTGTCTGTAATATATCAGTAATCTTTGATGCTATTATTATTATTATTATCACTAACAGGGCAAGCATAGAGACTAGACCACTATCTGAGGCCAAGAGAAGATCATTGTTATTTCTGTTATTATGCAGATGTTCACATAACTGATTCGCAACTGCCTTTCTAGTATTTTAGAAACAAAGGGAAGATTTGATATGGGTCGATAACTGGCTAAAACATCTGGGTCGAGCGTAGCTTTTTTAAGAAGGGGCTTAATAACTGCAACTTTAAAAGCTTGGGGTACATATCCAGTAAACAAGGAAAGATTAATTTGATTTAATATGGAGCGATTAATTAATGGAAGAACATTTTTAAACAGGTTGGTGGGAATGGGATCTAACTGACAGGTTGAGGGTTTGATGAGGCTACTCGTGATGTTAATTCTGGGAGATCTATGAGGGGAAACTGTATATCTGGGGCTTCTAAGGTTATTGTGCTAAAAAGTGCTGTGGAAATTTTGTGTGTTCCAGGGGGGACATAGAAATAAAGAGCTTTGAGAGTCCACCAGTTTGTCTTTTATGTTTAATTCTGCAGAAGGAATGGGTTTACAGAGCACGGGGTTGATCTGTGAAGGACTTCAAAATGGTCGAGTGAATCTCAGCTTCTTATAGACCAAAGGCTACATGGGGAGGAGGCAAAGTCATGGGAAGCAGAGAGAAGTTTTTAGGGAGGCAGCAGTCGTCCAAGGTCGCACTTGTATATCTTATTGGTTATAATGAAACAACTGCCTAGTTGTGAGAGGAAGAGTTGCAGACTTGCGTTTCTGTACACGAGCTAATCGGGGCATTTTCAAAAGCCAAACATATAAAAAGTTGATACATATTGAAAACACGGTTAGATATAGGATTTTCCATTACAAAAGTGTCTCATTGCCACTAGGAGAGAGGAGGTGGTCATTTTTTTCCCCTCTTATTGATGTAATTTTATTCACAAAGAAACTCACAAAGTCGTCACTGCACAGTGTTAAGGGAAGAGGCGGCTCAGTAGAGCAGTGACTCTGTGTTACCGTGCAACGAACCCTCCACCAACAGCTACTCCCGGTCATGGGCGTGAGCATTCAACCTGTAGAAGAAGAAGAAGCACCGCGGAGCAGTCAGTCAGCTGGTAACTGGCCAATGACAAGAGACTCAGTGTTCTGGGGGGGGCGGGCATTAGCTCAGAAACAGAGTGGCTGTTCAGAGGCTGGCAGAGAGCAGCAATAATCTGGCTTAATCTGAAGAGACTATGAGGTTTTTAACCATAAATATTATTTAATTTATCTAAGTAGGCATCAGTAATCTGGATTTTTGTTTCAAAAAGACCATTCTATGTGACCTTTAATAGTCCACATTTAAGAGTGGTATTGTAGCATTCTGTAGCATTCATTGTTTATTATTGGTGTTGATTATTATTAGATTGGACTGTCTAACTCCTCTTCTGTTTATTGCTGATTTATTTAATTTTGTCAGCCTGCGGACAAACACAGTCTCTATGGGCTTTTGAGGAGGTGACTGCTCGAAAAGAAGCACAGAGGAGCGTGTAAGACTGCAACTCTGTCTGGTCTCACCTCTGGACAGTCATGGTGTTGGAGTTCTAATAAACTTTGCTATGTTTCTAGATAAGAGAGCGGCTCCATCCAAAGTGGGATGGACACCATCTCTCCGCATGAGACCAGGTTTTCCCCAGAAAGAAAGCCAGTTATCCATAAAAGTAATGTTGCTTTCTGGACACCACCGTGACAGCCAGTGATTGAATGACATCATGCGGCTATACATGTCATCACTGGTCACATTAGGAAGAGGTCCAGAGAAAATTACGGTGTCCGACGTTGACTTAGCGTACCTACACACAGATTTAACATTAATCTTTGTGACCTCCGATTGGCTTAAGTTTTTCATAAAGGAAATTGTAGATTTAGCCGATTTGGTGAGGGGGCAAGGCCTATCAGAAGATCTCTCAAGTATCATATCTAAACAGAAGTTGTCAAGTGATGCCCAGGTGCTTGGGAGACCTGAAGAAACACCTCCTGCATAAACAGGTGATCATCAAAATTAGGTGCATAACTATGCATAAAGGTCCACCTACGGGCAATTTACAGTGTCCGTAATAGCATGCACAATTATTAAATAACAATTCACCTGTGCCAGATCCGAAGCCAAAAAATAAAAAAAAATGTTAATAAAATTATTATTATTACATGTTACCTGATGAGGTAGATCTATCATCCTTGCTTTTTATCTTTATTTCTGGTCTTAACTTTTGAGGTAAGTATAGACTTACTTTTAACAGGGCTATTTAATCATTTTACATTAAATGAAACAAATTTCAATGGACTTAATATGAGATTTAGTTGTAATGAACTGATATACCTTTTATATATATATACCCATGTGTATGTCTCTCTGATAAGTAAGAAGTGAAGATGCATTAACAAAAATAAACACAAGCCACCAAAAAAACCCAAACATATAACACATACATCAAAACTCTTCTCGATTGCAAGTTTACCATCTTGATAATCAAACATGAACCTAGTGTGAAGAATCTTAGTAGCTCGTCTTCTTCCTAAACTCAAACTTGAATCAAACCCGAGAGCTCTCACAACCTTGAAAAATGTATGTGAAAATGTAAAAAGAAACGCTATTATATCCAGCTTGGGGAAAACATTTCATCCCTTTAAGATATGTTTCCTAACTGCCTAGATGGATGGGTAATTATATTTTATAATAATAAAATGAACTGTATGTAATAGCATGCTCTCTCACTCATTTTCTGCCACTTTATCCAGTGAGGGTCGCGGGGGGCGCTGGTGCCTAACTCCAGCTGACATAGGGCGAGAGGCAGGTCACACCCTGGACAGGTCGCCAGTCCATCACAGGGCCACATAGAGACAGACAACCATTCACTCTGACATTCACACCTACAGGCAATTTACAGTGTCCGTAATAGCATGCTCAATTATTAAATAATAACTCACCAGTGCCAGATCCAAAGCCAAAAAATGTAAATAAAATTATTATTACATGTTATTAACCTCGTTCTTTCTCTTGCAAGTCTTGCAACTCTCTGTCCTCATCTTATTATTATTATTGTTATTATCAAGTAGTATTTGTCATGATTGAAATAAAATTCAACAAATACTAAGGTGAGTAAATGGTCATAAAAAGGAGTAACCATATTTATTTACAAAAAACGAAGTGAAAAACCACACCATGAATAATGAAAGAGAAAAGCTCAGGGGGAAAAAAAACAAAAAAACAGGAACTAAGGAAAAAAGAGAACAAAAAGCGAAAGCGAAAAAAAAATTGAAACAAAACGTTACTTTCAAGAGGGAATTCATACGAAGCGATAGCGCTTTGATGTGACGTAGGGTAACTGGACAAATTGACAAGATGTGCTGACAACAGGAAGGTCTACATAGGAGAAAGCTGGTGAGGTGACAGGAAACAGCTGCGATGACCACAGTCTCCGCCTCACCCACCCGCCAGCCTCCTGCAAACACAGGGTTTTAACAAAATAAAACAGGAATTAAAACACAGCCAACACAAACCAGACGCAGGACATAACAGTATTATTATTATTATGCTATGATCAAATTTAATATCAGTATAATTTCTTATCAATAATCTCTGCTGCTGCTGCTGCTGGTTGCATAAATGACACCGTAGTTCTATAAACATGACTAAACTGATTCCGAACTGTCTAAACTTGATACAACTGTTATTTGTATACATGCTGGTTTCTCCTGTCTCTATCTTGCCTCCCACTTTTCCTTTCTCTCCCCCCCCCCCCCCCCCCCCCCCCCTCTGTCCCCCCACCAAGCATAGGAGGAAAGAGCAATCATAATAAATGAGCAATTTTTATATACAAAATAAAACCAAATAACATCAGCTTGGGTTGTTCGTTTGTTTGTTTCTCATATTACACGTGGGAACTTTATGACAATTTTGAAAGCTGAAGATATCCACCTTCTCTCAAACTTAACGAATCCCAGCAAATGTAATAGCTATTATGTTCACAGATAATTTTATATCACATTTGCAGTGGGCAACGACTTTTACATTCGTGGGATTAAAACATTAAAGGCTGCCGATTTGTATTGCATGTGGTTGATTACTTTAGTGGGCTATTCTTCCATTGATGGGTGTCGCATGCTTTTTTCCTGTCTGCGTTTCAGATCTGAAGCCGATGAAGCCCAGAAGACAGTGGTGTCTTTATGTGATCGTAATTTACTTGATCTTGCAGACCATCCTTAATGCCTTTCTCCTTTATCGAGGTACAGCTGCATAAAGAGCCCATTTATTAGAATATATTTGCTCGTAGTTGGCTTGTCTCACAATCGACACATCTTTAAGGTTAAAGTTAATGCAAAAGTGAGATGATAAAAATAATTTTTCTCCCTTCCCTCTTTCCAAGTGTTCACAGTGGAGTCTCCCCTGTCTAATTCTCAGAAAGAGAAACTGACAGCCGACGACATGCTTGTCTTTGAAAGAAATGGTGATGGCAACCTCCAGACTCTCTTCCGCAACAACAGTTTGGAAACCAAGACCCTAGGAAGCTACCTATTGTCCCTGCAAAACCAGGTTCTCCTACATTTTGAATGTAACAGCACAAGCTGCACAAAGTGCGTAGCTTCAGTTAGGTCCGCCTTTCTTTAAATCAAACTTAATTAAGTTAGTTTGACGAACTGTAGCTTCATTATTAACACATTAGATTATTGCCAACATTTTTGGACACAGGCTTATTTTCTTTTTCACCCAGTGTTTTGAAGATCCATTTCATTCTTGTGTCTGTTTAAGAACAGAGCTGGGGGCAGCATCAGATTTACTTCAAGGTACCTGTACAGGTACATTACATACAGTTGGGTACATACGTATTTGGACACATTTTATCGTTTTGCCTCTTTACACCACCACAAAGAATTTTAAATGAAACAGTCAGTAGTGTTGACTTTCAGCTTTAATTTTTGGGACTGAAGACAAAAAAACAATCCATTAACCATTGAGGAATTGTAAGTATTTTTATACATTATTGTCACGGGCTCGGAAATAATTCGGCAGTTGACTAAAAGTTGGTTCCGTGGCCAGGTGTGGTCTGTTACAAAAGTCGACAATCAGGAAACACCTTCATGAATGTAATACAGAGGGTTTACAACAAGGTGCAAACCACTCAAGGACAGGAGGGCAAGTTTGGAATTTGCTAGAAAATATCTTAAAATGTCTGCAGAGTTATCCAGAATTATCTGGGCAGATGAAACAAAATGACCTTGTACCGGAATGTTGCCTGCCTTGACATGTCATCAGTCAGACATGGAGGAGGCAGTGTTACGGCGCGGGCATGTACGGCTGCCAGTGGACTAGGCTCACCTCTGTTTATTGGTGATGTGACGGCTGGATAACCTCTGGAATAACCTCTGGAATAACCTCTGGAATGTATCCTCTCTGCTCACATTCAGCCAAATGCTGCAAAACATTTTTCACATTATCCATAAATAATGACCCAAAACACACTGCAAAAACATTAGGTTTTGAAGGTAATGAAACGTAATGTTCCCCAGTGACCATGCTTTTCGGTTAAGCTGGCCATACACTGTGTCGGCTCGTGGCTCTGCTTCAACAGTTTTCACAAGGGGGGGGGGCCTTCTTGCTCTTGCAGTACAGGTCACAACTTATCTGCAGCTCGATATTTTTAAGACATTTTTCACTTTTTTGTTGCCGTTTAGTTGCCCCAATATTGTCCTGTGTCCTGGAAAGGATAAGTTACAAGAACTGAGTGTTAGAGTCACTTTCACTTCCAAATGGGCTCCAGCACTAACACAACATCACGGTGCATGAACCTGACCCCGACTCAAATTCATCTGCTCTACTGTTATTCCACATAGGACATGGCCTAAACATATATAACCACATATTTCAACAACAAAATGCATCGTGTAACTTGTTTATGTTGGTGTAAGAGCCCACCTTTTGCGTTTTGAGTCCAACTAAAACTTTCAAGTTTTGAAGAAAACTACATAAATTTAAGTCAACAAACTATCTTTTGTTGAGATAACGTATAAATTAACTTTGAGATAACTTCAAATTTAGATTTTTTTTTCAAACACTTAAAATTCAGCAGTGCCCACTCATACTAGGCTGTGCACCCATTTAAACAATGTTTATTTAACAATAAAGTTTTTTTTATTTAAAAAATAAAGTATATATATAATATATATATGAATAAAGTATAATCGGCATTGCGTGAAGCCCGATTTACTCACCTTGAGAGAAAAGTCTAGAAGAGACTGTATGTGCTGCATGTCGGCATTATATATATATATATATATATACTTTATATATATATATATACTTTATTTATTATATATTTATTGGCCTTTAACATTGGGGTCCGGAGAAGAGTCCCTCTCACTGCTAAAGAGAGTTCTTTCAATGCATAAATCATGTATAAATTAAATGTGAAGGACTCGTTTAAATTTGCTAGTACCGTTGTTAACCGTTGTTAAATAAACATTGTTAAACGGGCGCACAGCCTAGTATGAGTGGGCACTGTTGAATTTTAAGTGTTTTGAAAAAATCTAAATTTGAAGTTATCTCAAAGTGAATTTATACGTTATCTCAACAAAAGATAATTTGTTGACTTAAATCTATGTAGTTTTCTTCAAAACTTGAAAGTTTTAGTTGGACTCAAAACGCAAAAATCTATTGCAGCCAGTTACCTAGAATGTTTGAGTTTACATAGCCCCTTTTTGTTTTTACAGTGTGGATCTGACAGAGGATCAGATGGGGCCAAAAATATTATTTTGGTTTACAAAGTGCATTAACCATTACAGAAACATAAAACATTATTTTGATAATTACCCTACCGTATAGTGTGTGTGTATGTATGTATGTATGTATGTATATATATATACTGTATAAATATATATACATAAATACAGTATACTGTGTGTGTGTTTCTGTATTATTCACAATCATGGCTGTTGTGTTTCAGTTCAACAGTCTGTGTCGAGAGGACGGCGAGCTGGGCAGACTGAGAACTGACCTGAGGCTGCTCAACACCAGCACCTACAACCTGGAGGACAAACTGCAAACCATCAGCCTTACACCAGGTAAAGGTTTGAAGTCACTATAATGTTGTGCAACTGTGATTAAAGGGCAGAGACAGTTGTCTTCAAGGGGAAGGTTCAGGGAAGCTGCGTTTGCGTGTGTGTGTGAACAACGATCAGGCCCGTTTCTAGCTTTTTTGGGCCCCCTAAGCAAGAATACTTTATTTAGTCTGAATCACACTGAGTCGCAGATAAAAATGAGCATGCGCAATGCAGCAGGTCGCTAATCTGTATTGCTCATCCAGAAAAAAATACTGTCTGTTTTGTTTTCTCCTCCCCTTATTTTACAATTTAGTCAATTTAGTTAATCCTCAACACTCATTCTTCTGTGAGAAGGAAAAATAAGACAGGCGCGCTGCTTTTATCTTTCCATCTGATCAATCAGTTTACATGTACAGTACTTTGTAAAAGTTTTATCTTGACATTAGATATGTTATTCTAGCAAGACCATTAAATACAATTATGATTTGTGTTTCTAAAAAGTAAAAAACATATACAAAATAAAAAAAGAACAACAACAAAAAACAGCTTCTACAGGTTAAAGTGTCAAGTGTGAGCTACGCTTACACCTGGACAACAACCTTGGCTCTCTCAAACCTGGAGTGGCCCTCTTGAACCAGGCCCCTTTACTGACTGCAGGGGCCCCACACATCTGCATTAGCCAGAGCAGACATTAGTCCACACCTGCAATAAAACTAGATTGTAAAGCTAGATAGAGTTGGATTCTGCACTGGACATGAAGTAATGACTCCACAAGTGGAATCTGCTCTCTGAGGTTTCCCATCGATCCTTTTTTCTGTGTTTGAATTGAGCTCATCAACACAACTCTGCTGTCTCTCGTGATCATTTGCTACCCACCATCTTCACTTTCTGTGAATACGGCCTGCAAAGAGATGAGTTGATTAACATATTACCTGGTATATACAGTGCTTTGCATAAGTCTTAGGCCACCACCAGCTTTGTTGTTTTCATGTCACTTTTGTGATCATGGGCGTTTAGATTGAAAAGATGTGACTAAAAGTCAGTCTTATACTATATGATCCACCTGTCAGTGAGTTGAACTTGTGCAACATGTGTATGTGATGCTCCAACATGTCTGGAGTAAACCAGGTATAATAGACCTTTTTCACAGCAGCTATTTGTTGGCATGAAATAGTAGGAGAAACACAGGTTTGACCAATAACATTAGGGTTCCATTCCAGGTTTTAAAGAGCCACGGTTGTGTTATTGTTCAAATGTAAATGTAGGTCACACTAAATATTTGATATTATAGTTGTTTGTTTTTTCTGAAAAAAGATGTTTTTTTTTTCAAACTGCATATGTGTTTCTCCATATTTTCAGGATATGTTCCAATAAAGTGATTAAGAAATAATTGTACAGTATGGTCATTATAGCATTGCTAAAACAACACATCTAATGGTGGCCTAAGACTTATGCACAGTACTGTATGGTGCCCCCTTTATTAATTCTATGTATCTAAGCAGTGCTGCCTTCTGCCAAAATGGTGGTGTTTTGGTTCCAAGAGCCGCATGACTGGATTGCTTAACATCAGCTAGTGTACTGTAGCTGTATGAATGAGTAAATGCCAAAGCTGGAGTGCAACACAATGAATAGGACTAGAAAAGCACTATATAAAGTCTGACAGGGGATTTTCTGGTTGGTACAGTTTGGCTGAACAGTGTGGTGACAATAACTTTATGGTTTGATCCCTGTAACATTAAAAACTGTATTATTCTAAATAGAAAATTTAAAAAGCAACAACTCCAACAGAGGGAGAGGAACTTAAAATCAATAATAATTTCCTCAGGACCTCGTGGTTCTCCGGGACTAGCGGGGCCACCAGGAAGTCCAGGGGTACCCGGAGAGAGGGGCCTCAAAGGTAAGTCAGCCTCTTTAAAGGTCAGTATTATGCATTAGACTGTTCAATAATTGTTCAATAAATGTTGCATGTCACCCACCTCTGATTTAAAGTTCAAACTAGTAAGCACAATTTAGTTGAAACTAGTAAGGAGAATTTAGAAATCTGCTCACTGTGATTAAAAAAAAGAATAAAATTTCAATAATAATAATTAAAAAAAACTTGTTCTTCTTATTTGTAAACTAGCACAACAATGTAAAAACTGAAAGCAAGCATATACTGTAGGTCAGACCAAAGCAAGCATGACTGTGTTCCTTGATATTGAAGAAGATTTTTGGTTGATCTGGTGAGATCCAAAGTACAAAAAATGTACAAGAGAGAAAATAAGTAACAAGCCTATATTATACTGGCTAAATCGTTATTAGAACAACAACTAGGTTTTGACCATAGGTCTGGTGAAGCAGATACTGCTCCTTTTCTAACCAGAAGGTCAGCAGTTCAATCTTTGGCTCATCTAGGCTGCATGCTATTGTGCCTTTGGAATTAACAGAGCAAATCTGTAGTGTACGGCCCTTTAAGACTACAGATATGGTAGAGCACATAATTTAGTGATATTATTCCCTGAATGGTTCTTTCCAGGTGACAGTGGTGTGCCTGGCCCTCCAGGACCTAAAGGTGACAGGGGAATTAATGGACCTTCTGGAGAGCCAGGAGTTGCTGGGGGACCTGGTGGGTTTCATTACACTCATTTGTGGAATTATGTACTTTTGTGAAAGGATAGTCGGTATGCTTTACAAGCATTACCCTCTTGCTTGGCAGTTAAATCACAAAGTCAGACTGCAATATACAGGTAGACATCAGGCGCAAAGCAAGGTTTATTAATGGCTTTGTTTACTGCAATATACACTACCGTTCAAAGGTTTGGGGTCACTTAGAAATTTCCTTATTTTTGAAAGAAAAGAAAGGGAAATTCCTGTGAAGAAGTCATTCTTTGGGGTTACAACTAAATGGTGGTATCTTTTTTCTATGTTTAAGTAGAAATGTCATATTTCAAAGAGGAAAGGCTTGTATTTACAGTCTCTTCTTTAAGTCTATATACTCTTACAGCTTATATAATGTTAGTGAAATACAATTGGATGTGCTCTTTTACCATTTTATTCTTTATTATTTATAAATATCAAAAATGCAGCATATGGTTTATTTTGGTTTTGGAAACTTCACAGTTGCAACTTTGGTGATTTTGTGTTGAGACTGTGTGCATAATATACTTAACAACACACATACTGACTCAAAGTTACACCAAATTAGCTTTTCTCCCCTGGATTGCTATAATGCTGCAGGTTCATTGAACCAGGAACATAAATATAGCTCAGTCCCATGGTGGGAAAACCCATCAGCATATTGCAATTATGACATGAGATTCTCTTCCTCATTTTATGCTTTGTCATCATTGATAATGTTGCTTCCATACTGCCATTTACTGTGAAAAATGAGTTTGCACAGCTTGAATTTAAGTAAATGTACAGCTGTGCTCATAAGTTTCATTTTTAGAGAATGTGACTGATAATACAAAAACTTTTCTATCACTTATGGTAAGTGGTTGGGGTGAGGTCATTTATCATCAAACAAATGCGTTTGCTCTTTTTAAAACATTGACAACAAAAACTAGAAAAATGACCCTGTTCAAAAGTTTACACAGCCTGGAGGTTTTGGCCTGATAACAGTTAACACACGGGTTGAAATGGCTACTAAATGTGACTATCCTGGCCCGTGATCCGTTTGCTTGTAATCACTGTGTGTGTATAAAAAAGTGAAGGCTGCTGACAGGCATGTTTCATCCAGTGCTGCACTGACGTTGCTGGATTCCAAGCCATGGGGAAAGCAAAATAATTATCAAAATATTTGTCAGAGAAGGTAAAGGATAAAAAAAAAAAAGATATCCAAGGAAATGAGAATGCCAACCAACACTGCTGATTGGCACGTGAAATGGGGGCTTCTGTGAATTAATTAATTAATTAATTAAGCCACGGTCAGGTAGACCAACAAAAAAATCAGCCACAGCTGCCCGGAAAATTGTTCAGGATGCAAAGAAAAACCCACAAATAACTTAAGGTGACATACTGGAAAAAAAAAGTGGTGTGACTTTTTCAAGATGCGCAGTAAGGAGGCACCTGAAGGAAAAAGGGCAGCATCAAGGGCGTAAGTTTGGATTGAACATGGGGGGGGGGGGTCAAACTTTCTGCGTATTTATTTATTTACACACTGAACCGTGTACTTCTGTAAAAGGAGTATGCTAATTGGTGTTCCCGTATTAGAAATACATTATGATCAAGCATTTTAAACAACTTTTGTTAACGTTCTGAACAAGCCCCCAGCCAAATATCCTTCTCTGCCTCAGCAGCTTACTGTCAGTGTCAGTGTTAGCGCGACAGCTAATAGACCCTTTTCACCTGACGTCAGACAACTTCCGTTTTGAGTCGATGCTGGGTTAAGCTACATCCGACATTCCAGTCAGCGGTAAAATGGAATATACACGGTCCCTCCTCCAGCTACCGAAAATAAGATTTGCAGACGTGCACAGACTGGCAGAAACCCTTTCTTCCACTCCAGCCTCAAAATTAGACAAGGGTTACAACTCTAACGGACTTAGCGGACATGCTAGGATAATGATAACTGAACATCTAAAAGTGTTTTCGCTATTGGTGCTTTATTAAACTGTTGCTATATTTGCACAATTCTATTTCACAGCTGTTGGCCACCAAGTGCCAACAATATAGTTTAGTATGGCTCAGTCTTCATGAGTAATGTTAATGTTGCGCCCTCTCTCACCTAACGTTAATATTGTTTTGGAACAGTGTCCAACGCTGTTGACCACTCGGTCACAGTAAGGGCAAGATGTCACAGGTCTATGAGGAAAAACGAGGAGCCTCATTACCTCCATGTTTTTAAATAAGATTTTAGGGTTCAGTTTCAGTTCAGTTTTCAATTTTGTTGTTATGCTGCGGTCGCAGTTTTTCCAGTATCCCACAAAGTTCCTCTGTGGGTCCAGTGTGTTTCTCAGTCTCATGTCAGTATTTAAGAATCCTCAATCAATTTTAAAGTTGTACACGGCATTCTCAACCAATAAGGTTATAAAAGAGCACACGTAAAATGTTTAGAAAAATAATCTCTGCACACTCAGACCCATGCAAAAAAGTGTTCTTTTACAAGTTAGTTGCTAAGTTACTGCTTGTCCATATATTGACGTTACTCTCAAATCAAAGAAGCCACGTAAGGCAACGATCGCTACCTATACCAAGAAAAATTAAGATGATAAATACAACAGTTATTGTCTCAATCTTACCTGAAAATCCGCTGTTCCCGTATCTACTGTTTACTCCGGATGTACCGATACCCAGCACCGCTTCAAAGAGGAAGTTACCTGACGTCACTGTGAAAAGGGCCTATGAGTAAATAGTGCCTTCACTCCAAAACATGTGTCTATATTTTGGCAAACAGCCACTTCTTACTATTCAGTGGAAAACTGACGTTAGCCCCTTACACCGTGGCATCTTTACTTCACACTGGCAAACAAACAACCAGCTAACCAACTTCAACTAACTCGACTAACAATACGACTATTTACATGTACTTTTTACATGTATTAACCATTATAAAACAGATATGAACAGCACCAGCAGCAGCTCTCTGCTGTCACCTGTGTGTATGGGGAACGGGAAGGTGGACAAATAGAGCGAGTTTGTGGGCCAATCCATTGGACAAATAGGAGATAGGAAGTCCAAAAATGCATAACCCCAGTAACCCCCATGGAAATGACACCCCGAACTGAATGGTTGAGTCGCCAGAAGAAAGTCATTACTATGCAAATGCCACAAAGTAGCCTGCTTACAACACACCAAACATCACCATAGTCATTTGGAGTGATGAGACCAAAATCTAATTTTACGAGTCAACAAGGCCTGTGATGAAAGGTACACCATTACTGCTGAGAAACACGGAGGTGGATTGCTGATGTTTTGGAAATGTGTGCGCTACAAAGGCACAGGGAACTTGGTCAAAATTGATGTCAAAATGAATGCAGCATGCTAGCAGAAGATACTGGAGGAAAATTTGATCCAATGATCCAAAACACAAGTCCAAGTTGACCTGTCATTGGCTACAGCAGCAAAGAGTGTCCATCTTAGTCTCCTGACTGCAATGTCATTGAGCCACTTTGGGGAGATCTCAAACGTGCAGTTCATGCAAGACATCTCGAGAATTTACTAGAACTGGAGGCATTAAGCCAAGAAGAATAGAATGGGCAGCTTTACCATCTGAGAAAAAAGTTCCTCATCCACAACTACCACAAAAGGCTTCAAGCTGTCACTGATGTTAAAAGGCCAATACATGATATTAATAAGGACTAGGTTATGTAAACTAATAATTCGTTTGGGTAGTTTCTGGGCCCACGGTTGGTGTAGTGGTTAGCACTCTTGCCTTTGCAGCAAGAGGTCCCGGGTTCACAACCGGTTAGAACAAGGGGCCTTCTGCAAGGAGCTTGCATGTTCTCCCCGTGGTGCGTGGGTTCTCACCGGGTACTTCCTCCCACAGTCCAAAAACATGCAGATTTGGGGACTAGGTTAATTGGACACTCTAAATTGCCTGTAGGTATGAATGTGAGAGTGAATGGTTGTCTGTCTCTGTGTGGCAACCTGTCTCTCCCCCTATGTTAGCTGGAGTTAGGCACCAAAGCGGTAGAAAATGAGCGGGTAGTTTCTGTTATTATTATGGTCTAAAAAGAACAAACGGCTTCACCTAACCACTAACCATGAGTGAAAAATGACCAAATAATCTTAAATTCTGCCAGAAGATGTAAACTTATGAGCACAGCTGTACACCAAAACATAGAAAACATGTTTGCAATTATTATGTTGACTTGAATTTACTGTAGGTCCCAGGGGTCCACCTGGGAATCAAGGGCCTCCAGGAAATCCCGGAGTTAATGCAAAGGGAGTCAAAGGAGAACCTGGAGCCCAAGGTAAGGGTTTGGGTATAGCAACATAGAGCTGCTATAAGCAAAATAAAACTGAATTATTTTGATTTTACCTAATGACTTCTAATCATATGTAATATAAAAGCACTCAGGCATTATTTTATCAATATTTTACCTTTGTCCTTTTTTTCAGGCCCTCGTGGAGAACAGGGTAACAAAGGGGACCCTGGTCCAAGAGGTACTTTGATCGAGTTAATATAATTTGGTTGGCAGCAAATGAGAACGTTCACCATCTCAAAGCATTTTACAGTGTAAGGTCAAGCCTTTGCAATTGTAAAAGAAACCCGACTAAATTGCTGCTTTAATGGGAAGACCAGATTCTGTGTCTACCGAGCTAAGAATTTTACATGCTGCAAATGTGGGACCAGACCAGATTCTGTGTCTACCGAGCTAAGAATTTTACATGCTGCAAATGTGGGAATCAACGAGTCCTCCAACTGAAACAAAACTATGGGTAATTTCTGGTATTTTCTTCACAACTAGGCACAAGTGTTACTGACGTTGAGGTTCGGGCCCAAAAAATTTGTGAGATTAGGGTTAGGGCTAAAAAAGACAGGGTTAGGGAGTAAAAAATTTTAACTAAAAATTAGAATGCATTAAAAGTCAAAAGTGGCAATCAAACTTGTTGTCAACCACACCAGAGTGCAATGCTTAAACCACTAAGTAAACTGCCGGTGAATGCCTCAGCCAGCTGCTTGATGTCGACACACCCATAGTTACGTTTGGTTTGAGGATAGTCTCGAGGGAATGCGTACCTGCATGTTTTCTTATGCCACTCAAACCTCACGCCTGTGTTTATCTGTACACCACTTGCCTGTCAGACACCGAATGCCTCATTTGTACATTTGCTGTGTTACTTCCAGGACCTTCTGGAAATCCTGGTGCTCCTGGGCTCAAAGGAGAAAAAGGAGACCTTGGACTCGTTGGTCCACAGGGACCTCAAGGTGAGATGCAGTGTGTGGAACGTCTACTGTACACGTTTGGACTGACATATTTGGACAGACTTACAGTGACACCAGCATTTTTTCCTGTGAGAAAACAAGCACCTGTCCTGGATTTCCATCACACTGCAAATTCAGTAAAACAGGAACATAAAGTAATCTAGCTAACATATCAGCATTCGGTTATGAAATGAGTTTCTCTTCCTCATGTTATACTTGGTCATCATCCGTAATACTGTTGACACACAGTGCTTTTTTTCCTTTGAATGATTAAGTTAGTGCAACTTGGATTCAAGTGATGAAAACATTGGCATTTGTTACTCTAGTAATTGGACGTAATCTTTGATCTAAAGGCAAAATATACTAGAAACAAAACAATAAAGACTAAAAAAAAAAGATAAATGAAGAAAAAGTTATACCCTGTTCCTTAGGGTCAGCATCATAATAACAAAGACGGCACAGCTCAAATCCTCCAAATGAAGATCCAGCGTCATTGTCCGTATCTCTTTATGTATGGATCTGCTATTGTCTCCCACACAACGACAACAACCAATCAACTGAGTTCTTTGCCTTGCATCAGCAGGTGCTGAAATGAATAGTTTTACACAGTTTTACACACACACACACACACACGCACAGATGGGAAATGTATTCTGTCTGTCCGGCTTCTCCTGTGAAGGCTTCTCTTCCGTCTTTGACTTTCTTCAGCCCAAATCACGGGTTTGGGTTAGGGTTAGGGTTAAGTAATCTCCAGATACTAAATCCTCCTAGCCACTGGTGTTGCTTTCTTCTGTCGCGAAATGACACACTGTTGGCCAGTGTCTTGGCATGGCCACGCCCATGGAAAGTGCATTGTCATGAGTAAGCAGGGACTTTGTCAGGTGATACACACATGTTTAGGGCAACATTAAACCTGAGTTTATTTTGCCATAAGTTATTTTTATTGAAAAGTTGACCAGTTTCCTCTGTATTCAAAGAGCTTTCCCACATTTTTTTTAATCACGCTTTAGTAGCAAAGGGAGCTGATCGGTGTCTCACTTTTTAAAAAAAAGAGCTGATGGTTGTGTGGCATGTGCGATTGGAATAAAATCTGGAATACCAAGTTATATGAGGAAAAAGACTTAGAGTGTCAGTCACTTAATCGGGAAGTGATCGGGAACATTTCTCCCTGACACCTTCAACTAGTGCTCTTGGTATTGTTTTGAATCAGAGAGAGAGGAACCCCCCTCCAGTGACAGAAATGACATACTCCACATTTAAGTCCACTTGGTACAAAAGATCTCTTGTGGATCATAGAAGTCTAAAACATGTTCATGAGAAAAGCAGTTCTTAATGAACAACACCTCCTGCACCTGTTACCTTAACACAGAGGGGATTTTCTGTTTGCTACCTCTTTGGGAACTATGGGTTAAAAGTTTATGGTTTGAGCTTAGCAGCTAATAGTTATATTAGTCCAAATGACACACGTAAAACAGGGAAAAGTAGAACAGAAGGACGGGTGCAAACCCACATATGACAATGTTTCATGTGGGTTTCAGGACCTCGTGGCTCTCCAGGAGTAACGGGGCCAGCGGGACAACCAGGGACACCCGGAGAGAGAGGCCTCAAAGGTGAGTCAACTCCCTTCACTCTGCCTGGGAACAGTTTACCCCTGTCTACTCAGCAGGGGTAAACAATGAACACCAGGACTCCTGGTCATTTTGGGGGGGATCTATATACAATAATTGCTGGAAGAGTATCACAGACTCTACCTGTGCACAGCAAATCTGTTCAACACCACAAGGCATGCAGTCAGTGGTACTATTATTAAAAAAACAAAAAAAAAACATTAGGTACATAATGAAACCAAAAGTCCAGCAACAAAGACATGACTTTACTAAAACTCCAGTAACTGGTCTCCTCACTTTACAGACATTTATAGAGAGTTGTTTAAAAAAAGAGCTGATGCTACACAATGGTAAACATCGCTTTGTTCCCACTTTTTTGGAGATGTGTTGCTGCCATCAAATTCAAAACGAGGTAATATTTTTTTCATCAAATGGTAAAGATGTCTCAGTTTCAACATCTGATATGTTGTTTATGCTCCATTGGGAATTAAATATGGGTTTAAGAGATATGCAAACTGCATCCTGTTATTACTTACATTTCACACGGTGTCCCAACTTTTTTGGACTTGGGGTTGTACAATCACAGAATCACAGACCGAATTAACCAAGCCATAGTAACTAAGGAAAAAAAAGGTTAAAGTTATCATAAAGCGAACAAACCATATGCAAGGGCAACAGAGACAGATGGGACAATGACATCATCTGGAATATATGGAAGCATATTACATTCACTTGAAAAGAAAACTAAATCTCTCAATTTTTCCAAATGAATTAGGTAATTTTTCCTGAAATGTTTTTTTGTTGTTGTTGTTGTTTTGTTTTGGATTTTCGTGTGTGTGTTTTGTTGTTTTTCCTGCCTATTTGGTTCTGTCTTTTCCTCTACACATGTAGTATACAGCCTGTTCATTAAGACTAAAAAAAGTGCTGGAAATGATTTTTTTCTAGGTGACAGAGGTGTCGCTGGCCTTGCAGGACCAAAAGGAGACAGGGGACTTAATGGACAACCTGGAATACCAGGAGCTGCTGGAAAGGCCGGTGGGTTTCTTCAGAATTGTTATGACGGTTATTAAGTACACACAATGTAATTCTTACATAGTGACCAGGAAACCAATAACGTCTTGCTGAGCAGTTAAGTCACAGATTAGGCTACAACATAAAAGTGTCCCATATGCACAAATTAAAATTAGAGGTTGACCTGTCAATCAATTGTGCAATTTGTTGATAATCAACCTTGGCCATTCATTAACACAGTACTCAAATATTATTTATTATTATTATTTATGTAAATGTACAGTGCTGTGCATAAGTGTCAGGACACCACCAGCTTTGTCGTTTTTATGTCAATTTTGTGATCATTGGCGTTTAGATTGAAAAGATGTGAAAAGAGCTTTGCAGGAAAGCAAAACCAAGTGGAAAAAAGGCACAAATATACAAGTTTCATTATTTTGATTTTTGATTGATTGGTTGATTTTTATTACCATTTTCAGATGTAAATGGTTTATTTTGTTATTTACATTTACATTCACATCTTCTATTGTTAAGGCTGTGGTTAAAAAGCTTTTTGTTTGTTTGTTTGTTTTTTTAATCTAAATAAATCCATTTTTAAATGAAAACCAAAATTTGATTGTCAGGATTTTCAATAAAAATAAGCTGAAATTTTACGGATATTTAAAAAAAAAAAAAAAAAGAAAGAAAGAAAGAAAGAAAGAAAGAAAGAAAGAAAGAAAATATACATTCGTGAATAGTGAATAGACAAGATAAGCAGTAGGTGGTGTGGTCACCACAGAATATTAATAATAAGGTGAAACTTGATGTAAATAAAGAGATATAGTCTGTATCTGTTGATACATGGTGTTGTTTCTTGCACTCCCATTAGCTGTTTCCAATATTTTTTCCGTGAGGGAAAAGTAGCGCTATTTATTCACATTTCTGTGTATATAAAAAGCTATTTTTTAAAATAAAAAAAACTCAGTTTAACATTATTTTGTAAAAGATAGTCCAAAGGAATTCAGCTGTTGCGATGGTCCTGCTGATAAATAAATACAAATATATAATGTAGGTATTATAACAATAGCATAATACATGCTAATTCAATTCCTGAATATTATTACACAACTAAATATTCAACATACAGTACTGTGCATAAGTCTTAGGCCACCACCACCAGCTTTGTTGTTTTGTTTTGTCAGTTTTGTGATCATTGGCGTTCAGATTGAAAAGATGTGACTAAAAGTCAGTCTTACTATATACTACTATATGATCATACTATATGATCAACCTGTCAGTGAGTTGAACTTGTGCAACATGTGTATGTAATGCTCCAACATGTCTGGAGTAAACCAGGTATAATAGACCTTTTTCACAGCAGCTATTTGTTGCCATGAAATAGTAGGAGAAACACAGGTTTGACCAATAACATTAGGGTTCCATTCCAGGTTTTAAAGAGCCATGGTTGTGTTATTGTTCAAGTGTCAAGTACTGTATAATGGCTTACTATTTTGATCATATTTTCTGTGGAATATTTTCTAAAAACCTGCCAAATAAAAATCTGCCCAAAATTTATTAACTTGCCCAATACTATTTTCCAGCCCACTGGGTTAAAAGGAAGTTCATTCTGGAAATACTGGGTAGACAGTGTTGGGCTTTATGCTTTCTAAGGGTAGTATATTTATTTATTTGTATTTTAATTATTTAATATAATTATTGTCTACTTTAATTAACAGTTTTCTATTTAAACGAACTGTTAAGTCACTCTATATTTTAATGTGGGTTTCACAGATAAAGCTGGCCTCACCACTCACTCATGTAAAAACCCTGAAGAATCCTAACTTTTTCACTCTTTCAGGTACACCTGGACCTCCTGGACCACCCGGACCCAATGGTGAGATTCCATTTTTGTCAAATTGTCATTCTGTCAGAAGGCTGTGAGACTTATAGTCGTCATTACAGTTAACAGGATAAGCACTGCAAAACACATGTGGCAAAGTTCAATAAAAGATTTGATCCGTTCATTTCTAAGTAACTGGAAAGCCAAATTCCACTGTCGACTATTGTATCTTCCTTTTGTGGGGGGGGGGCTTCAACTTTGTAATCTCACATAGTATTGGCTGCTCAGCCGACCTGTTTAAATTCAACAGCGCCTTTAGCCAGGGGAAGAATTCACTGATTCACTTTTTACAGGACTACATAAGGATCCATTTAAGAAAGAGTACCACAGATGTGATATTTGCTTTAAGAGTATAGATAAGGCCAGAAGGAGTTGAACTGTGTCTTTGTGGATCTAGAGAAAGCTTTCAATCAGGTGCTTCCAGAGGAGCTGTGGTACTGTGTGATGAAGTCAGGAGTAGCACAGAAGTATGTGAGGTGCAGGACAGTTAGACAGTGGTGAGGTGTGCAGCTGGAGTATTCAACTTTAATTACATTGTAGTTGGTGATGCTGAAACACTGCTCTTTACTATAAAGAAAAATTAGCGATTGCACAGCATGGATTAAGTAAATATACAAAGAACTAATAGAGATCATCCCTGACTCTCTCTCTCTTTTTGTGTTTGTGTGCGTGTGAATTTAGGTGTTAGAGGTCCACCAGGGAATCAAGGACTGAATGCAAAGGGAGTAAAAGGAGAACCTGGGTCTGCAGGTGGGGCTTTGGGTATAACAACAATGAGCTGCTAACATTGAAATAAACCTGATCTGTTTTGTTTTTAAGACCTCTCTACCTTTACATTTCAGGCGCTCGTGGAGAAAAGGGTAGCAAAGGTGACCCTGGCCAAAGAGGTACTAAGTCCAAGTCAATAATATTTGTTTAGCAGCAATTAAACATTCATCATCTCAAGGCATTTTAAATCTTAAGCATAAGAAAAACATATGAAACACATGAACTTGTATGAGTATTGTTAGGATCAGGATCCTGCCTCATACTTGCGCCTGCAGCAATGACATACTGTACTTTCATCCAAAGTGTTTGTAGGAACAGGCTGTTTAAGTGTTGCTTCCTTGTCATTTCACCTTGATTTTATGTTTATAACTGTGATTCATTACCACGTGGGGATGGAGTGTGACACTCAGTCATGTCAAGGCCAGACCACTTGACCTCGGTCACACAATTAAAGCAGCGTGGGTTGCCAGAGCCGTAGTGCAAAAACCCCCCACAAACAGAGTGCTCGCATTATGAATTTTATTATATTTAATTTGTTTTTAGTGAAAATGACAGTCATCTCCAATTTTCATTTGCAAAAACAAATTAGATGAGGGTAATTTCTGTCAGAAAACCGAGTCGATATTTATCAGTGCCCATTTTAGGTTGACGTACGGAAATCACAGCCCTTTTGTAGTGGGTATATATGCTGTATACTTGCGTATCACGTAGACTGCACCACTGCCTCATTTGTTCATCTGTACTTGTGGCAGTGTACTCTGAGTGAGATACCAAATACTTTTTTACTGTTCATTTGTTGTGTACTTCCAGGACTTTCGGGAAATCCTGGTGCTCGTGGAGAAAAAGGAGACCATGGAAATACCGGTTCACAAGGACCTCCAGGTTAGACGCAGTGAAATATCTACTGTACATTTTTAGACTGAATGATGTTTCCTAAAATAACATTTAATAATGTGATAATTTTAACCAAATATTTTATTATTATTATTAAAAAAAATATGTTTTTTTTTACATACTATATTTACAAGAAAGAGAAGGTAACAGGCCACAAGTGGGCTGGTTTCAGACCTGTCAGTACAGGTGCCTGCTCAGAAACTTCCCATGGTTGATTTAAACTTGTCTGCAAAGAGTCCGAAAAATGCTTGTCCACGGCATCTCTTTAATTGCAGTTTGGATTGAATTTATTATCTGCTAGCTTTTGCACACACGAATAACATAGTATCATCCTGAAGGTAAAAAGAATATTAAAATGTGTCAGGAGATGTCAAGAAGCCACAGGACCTCATCTCCCTTAAAAAAAAATAGAAAAGTATAAACCAGCACAAGGTAGGGAGACTATAACTAGTAATAATACAAGAAAAATAATCAGTAAAAAGTAACAGTAAAAACAAAATGTAGTAAAAAAAAAAAAATAATACATACATCCTTACAGTTACAGACATTAAAAAAGTTACAACACCATGAATCAAAATTAAAAACTAATTATTTTTAAACATTTCTCCAATCTCTTGGCTATGTGATCTTTAAAGTTCCATATCTGTACATGATGATATCTGAATGAATATTGTCAGTGGTATATATATATATATATATACCCCATATTTGCACGTGCACGTGAAAAAAAATAAATAAATGTGTGCGCTTGTGCGCGTACATGCGCGTGCATGCTCACAAATACACACCTGCATCATGTGTGTATTTGACCTACTGATCCCATGTTG
Organism: Brachirus orientalis; assembly: GCA_016785285.1. Taxonomy (NCBI): domain Eukaryota; kingdom Metazoa; phylum Chordata; class Actinopteri; order Pleuronectiformes; family Soleidae; genus Brachirus; species Brachirus orientalis. Next base: position 1,258,505 of record JAFBJR010000099.1, on the reverse strand, counting down.
CCCCCCCGCCATGTTTACATTCTGTCTTCTCAATCAGCGGAACAAATGCAGCTACATGTACCGCACTGATTTGTTTTTTTTTTAGAAAAAATAAAGGGTGTTTATATTCTGTTTATATTCTGTCTGTGTATCCGAGAGACACACATCTTAAGGCAACAGAGTTTAGACTGTGTTCTCCATCAGCATCAACATCTTAAAGCAACATCACCCCCTACATATCGATCCTCTGTAAATCAACACATTAATCTGTCGTTAAAAAGAAGTGTTTCCGAGATGCTATTTTCACAGAACGACTGTGAATTGTGTTGGTTTATTAAGCTAAAAGTTTGGCCTTTTTACAACAAAACGTTAGCAATAGAATATTGTTACATTTCAAAACGAAATAGCTTTAGAGACTCTTTACTTAGGTTTTAAAAAAGAATTAATACAAATGTAAGCATTTCTTTACAATGGCTTGAAAAGTATAAATAAAAAGTCCCTAAATAAAAAAAAAAAAACCTAAAGTGAGGAGAAGATAAAATGTAGTGTTGAATTTTAATGTCATGACAGTGGAGCATGGGTCAGCATCAAGAAATACTGGAATGGCTCCCCCATTCCATGTCTACCTCTGTGTCGTGGCAGAACTGGAGCCAATCTCAGGTGACGCGCAGGTCACCAGCAAACATCATTCATTCTCACATTCACACCCATGGTAACATTTAGAGTTTCCATTTACCCTAATCTGGAGGCCAGAGTGTCCAGAGTGAACCCATCCACACAAGAAGCACATGCAAACTCCACACAGGAAGGTGGCCCACTAACGGCGTCTGTACAGTCGTTACATCCACATCACACCAGTCAACCAAAATATTAGACACATTAAAAGCAATTATAGACAATGGTTTATAATGTTACACATTTTTTTAATCCTATTAAGGAACAAGGAAAAAAATAAGACCTTCTCACCATCACCTTTATGGCCTTGATTATGACGCCAGTAAATGTAATCCTTCAACTCCAGTGATCTTATTTTTTGTTTGTTTGTTTCTGATCTTATCTTTTAACACCGATGATTAGATGTAATCCATTTCTGTGTTTTTTATTTAACAAACCAGTTATCAGCCCACATCAGTAAAGTCAAGCAATGTTTAATTTATAATATTTCATTTTTGTTATCTTGTCATCAGGTGCAAGAGGACCCAGTGGTTCAAGTGGAGTTCAAGGTGGGTGCACATATTAAATTTACACAAAAACCTGATATAGAATTATCTTTCTTTCTTTGAACTTTGTTTTCATAACCGCGATTATAAAATTCAAACTGTTTTACGAGGTTGGAAACAGTTGGAGAGGACAATATTCAGGACCTGAAGTACTCTGACATCATCAACTTCCCACTTAAATTAATGTTATTCGGGAGAGTCACTGTAAATTTATAAGAGCCTGTATGCATAAACAGATGGACCCAATCTGGCTCTGTGACTAACATTCAGTTCAGGGACCTGTTGCACGAAAACTAGGATAAGGGATTAAGTCGGGCTATGTCAGCATATAGTAAATTACTATGGCAATTTAACCTGTGTGGTTAGCCTGGTGACAAGGATTTCGTAATCCTGCTGCTCAATCCATTCGGTGAGCTGTCGCTCTGATCAGAAATAAGCATGTTTTACAGTTATTATCTTCTGGGTGTATTTTACCTCATTTTTATTAACCTGCATTAAAGTATGACGCTGATTACATGGGCATGCAATTCAATGTTATTTTAATTCTCATAGTCAATATATGATAGTCTTCATGAAGACTGGTTTTTGTGTTTGATCATAAGTTTTTTTGATATTAATATTATTGCAGTTGTTGAAACAGCTGAGGTAGCAAAGGTGTTTTCAGTTAAATCAATGATGAAATGATGAAAAATATAAAATACACGTCCGTGTCGTCTGTGCTTTTGTCACATTTGCATTCCTGTTTTAGACAATGAAGCGCTGATACTTAAATGGGCTTTTGTTTTTTGTTTTTGTTTTTTTTTTTTGTTTATTTTGCTATATCGACTAACTCTACATTGGCATTAGCAGTGGGTAGTGTAATGTACAACCCCGTGTCCAAAAAAGCTGTGTAAAATGTAAATAAAAACAGGATACAATGACTTACAAACACTTACTTGCAATAATTTAATTGTTAACAAATAACTGAATAATTATTATAAATGGTAATTTATTTATTAAATATTAAATATTTATGAAAAAATCTCTTAAATATTAATTTGGGGCACCACCCTGAAAACTGGGAGGACAATCAATGTATGCCTTGGAAATCAGTCTACACAATCACTGTAATATTATCTGAAGATATCACAATTAAACAGTATTGAAGTAATGAATTCGAGCGTCGGCTCTCTCAAACCCCATTTGTCACAGTATTCGTGCACAAAAAAACACAGAGTGTTCCTTTAAATGAATACAAATAACAATTTATTTAATCCAGTGATAATAAAGGTAATATAAACTGAAAGACAATATAAGTTGAATAACTTGAATCACTGAAGATCAAAAGAACAATGACAACCTAGTTATTTGAATTAATAATTGTCACTAACTACAACTCATAATCACACAGGCTAAAATAAAATAGATCTCTGTCTTCGGGTCTAGTCCAATTAAGTGGAGTCGCCAAAATCTGGTCCCAAAGCCAAAACATTGTTAAAACTGTATACATGTGTATGAAAATAACTACTGGATAAAGAAAAGAGCTTAGTGAACTGATTTGATTCCTGAAACAGTGACATCACCCCGACACTTCAGAGAAAAGTAGTAAGACAAAAACCTACAAGTATAACTACAGTACTGTGCATAAGTCTTAGGCCACCACCGGCTCTGTTGTTTTTATGCCACTTTTGTGATCATTGGCGTTCAGATTGAAAAGATGTGACTAAAAGTCAGTCTTCTACTATATGATCAACCTGTCAGTGAGTTGAACTTGTGCAACATGTGTATGTAATGCTCCAACATGTCTGGAGTAAACCAGGTATAATAGACCTTTTTCACAGCAGCTATTTGTTGGCATGAAATAGTAGGAGAAACACAGGTTTGACCAATAACATTAGGGTTCCATTCCAGGTTTTAAAGAGCCACGGTTGTGTTATTGTTCAAGTGTAAATGTAGGTCACACTGAATATTTCATATTATAGAAGAATTTCTGTTGAAAAAGATGTTATTTTCAAACTGCACATGTGTTTCTCCATATTTTCAGGATGTGTTCCAATAAAGTGATTGAGAAATAATTGTACAGTATGGTCATTATAGCATCGCTGAAACAGCAAATCTAATGGTGGCCTGAGACTTACGCACAGTCACTAATTGATACAACACTACTGCCCAAAACTGAGAACATGTGTAAGCTCAATACTCAATGAAGTGAATTCTCATTACTCAGTCAAAATAAATGTGATATAAGTCCATGCTTATGCTCTCTGAAGTATCAGTTTGTTCGGAAAATGTGTAGAATTTATTTTTGTCCACAGGTCCTCCTGGACCCAAAGGTGCCAAAGGAGACAAGGGGGAGCCTGGAAACCAACCAGCGTGTAAGTGTACATAAGTAGATCAAGTAAACTAACAACAGATGGTGATTAAATGTGCTCAAAAGTGAAGACGGCAGATGTGATTGGCTTTTTTTAAGCAAATTCCTGTGCAACTGTATGGCAATTGTCATTTAAGCCACTGTTAAATGAGGTCACACGCTGATTAAGCTTATCAGCTCCTCACTACTTGTTCTGTGGGTCTTAATACGACGCAGTTAAAAAAGCCCTAGTAGTCCCCACTCACCCACTCACTGCTGCTGCTGCTGTATACACACAAACTCTCCTTCTCATTTTCTACCACTTTATCCTCCACTGAGGGTGGCGGGGGGGTCGCTGGTGCCTAACTCCAGCTGACGTAGGGCGAGAGGCAGGTCACACCCTGGACAGGTCGCCAGTCCATCACAGGGCCACATAGAGACAGACATCCATTCACTCTCACATTCAAACCTATGGGCAATTTAGAGTGTCCAATTGGGACTTGAAAATGATGGACAACATGTGTAGGTTGTTCTTGACACGAGAGGTCTTGCAGGAAAAGCTGAAGCAGGTTTAGAACTGGTGGCTGAGTCTTTGGAAGGCTCTTGCAGAAGCAGTAATGAGTTGATGAGGTGCCGGTGATGTTGAGGGAAGCGGCACCCATAAAGAAAGAAGACAGGCAAAATGAAGGGGAGGGGACAACCAGGAAGCTAAACACATGTCACGGCCGGAGCCATGACACAAACACACTGTGATGGTTTGGCTCGGAGAGCCTGCGTTTTCAGATGAAGGACACGGTCACATCTTTTCTTTTCATAGACAAGACTCGACAGGGGTAGAATAATAACAACAAAAACAACAGATCACCAAAAGTTATGCACTGTGGATTGAAATCCTTCTCCTCCTACGCTTTGTTTTATCACAGTGAATGTGCGTCTCATCCCGGGGAGGTATCGAGGGCGAGTGGAGGTGAAGCATAATGGAGTCTGGGGCACTGTGTGTGACGACAGCTTCGACACTGTTGATGGCAAGGTGATCTGTAAGATGCTGGGCTTTGACTCGGCCATTTCCACCTTCACTGCCAGCCCAGGTAAGACGTCTGCTGTTACTATAATGGCAACTCTTAAAGTCGTGTAATGTAAAGTTTGGTGTACTGTTATTTGAATACAGTTTAATCCTTGAAGGACAATAACGATCTGAACTGAACTACACACTAAATTCAGAATCCATGTTTTAAATGTTGTCCTGCTGTAACACACCTAATTCAAATGAATGGGTTGTTATCAGGCTTTTGTACAGCTTGATGATGTTCTGACCCTTTGAATCAGGTGTGTCGGAGCAGGGCATCATCTAAAAAAATTTAAGGAATAGGTAAGTGTTTTAGTCTGATTGTATGTGTTACCTACACCGTCAGTGTCTTACTGTCTATACAGCTGGCTGGGCTCTGCTCTGTGCCAATAGGGGGCAGTGCAGAGCACCTAAACCTAACCCATGTGACAGGGATGCACTGTTTTCCTTAGTGAGAACCAGTGGGGGAAATCACAGAACGCATACTTCAACCACTTAACAAGAAGCTTACCCAATAAAATGCTTTTCAAGCTATCTTAGGAATATTATATAATGTATTTGCTCCCTTATTTGGCCGTTAGGGGTTCCTAACAAGAATCTCTGTGAACATTCATTCATTATTCACCCACGACCAATGCACTGATTTATTTGCTACTGTATTTGTCCAGACTAGATCTGACGACTTTTTCCTTCATTAGAAGGTCCATCACCACAGAAAGTAAACAAAACCACAGGTGCATTCATTTAATATTTTTGGAGTAAAATTAAAGATGTTATGATAGTCTCCGTTATCTTATACTTTGCACAAACCATTGGTTTTGTTGTCTTCAGAATGCTTTGATGTCCATACAGATACACATTGAAAATATTTGTTGTGGAAAAAGGTCTAGCATACAAGACTCAGCCTTGCATACACACGTTGTATGAGGCAGCTTGCCAGTATATAAGACCAGCATATAGTCACATCATTCCATTCCAAATGAGCCAATGATCATAGAATGTGACAGCAACAAAAAGCCGGTGGTGCACTAAGACTTTCGCACGGCACTGATAGATAGATAGATAGATAGATAGATAGATAGATAGATAGATAGATAGATAGATAGATAGATAGATAGATAGATAGATAGATAGATAGATAGATAGATAGATAGATAGATAGATAGATAGATAGATAGATAGATTGATTGATTGATTGATTACCTTATTAATCCCAAGCTGGGAAATTGAAATATCACATCCATATACCACGTAACATAACATCAATTAGTCCACAATTATTACAAGTTGAACGTAATAATGGCACACGTCAGAATTACACATACAGCACATAAACATTTGATTGTGTATGTACCCTAACATTTTGAACAGTCCGTCATCCAAATAGAGGCATAATGGATATGTGGCATCGCAGTGTAGGCCGCAGTGTATACAAAATAATTGAGGCTATGAATAAACAAAGTGTAAAATGCTATAGTTGCCCCCTGAGGCTGACTCACTTATGATAGAGTTGATGTATCAGTGAGACATTGGCGCCACACCTCCCCTCCCCAATCACTTCTGCACAAATGATGTCAGTGTGCCACTGACGAGCATCGTCATAAATGTTTATAATTGTCTCCAGGGACTGGTCAGATCTGGCTGGACGACCTTCAATGCCTCGGAACAGAGAACGACATCTTTGCCTGCCCACGCAGTGCAACGGGGGTTCACAACTGCCAACACAACGAAGATGTTGGAGTGCACTGTGTTTAAACTAGATATACAGTGTGTGTGTGTGTGACTGTGTGTGTTTAAAACAAAGCAAATAAAACACCAAGCAATTAAACGTTGTTTAAGTACAGTAGTGCTTTTTCTATGTTAACATCTGTTGTTGTTCTAATCGTTCCCCTGAATCTGGCTGAGAAAAGGTCTCTGACGTAACTGGATGAGACAGGAGGATGAAGGTAACTCATTAACTCATTTTGATCTACTATAATAAAAAGGTCGTGTTAAAGGTAAGAGAAAAAAAAACTCTCACGATAAAAGCATTTGTGACAAATTTAAAAGCATTCCCTCGAACTGCGCTTGAGGACCGTTGAGGAATTATAGGCATTATATACAGTACATCATTGTCCATTTTTAGTGTTGAATTTGCATTCAGTTGGCTTTTCACTGAAATTTTCAATATGAGGTCCAAAGAGTTGTCAGTGCAAGCGAAGAAGGCCATCATTCGGCTGAGAAAACAAAATACACCCATCAGAGAGATATCAAAGTTAGAAGTCAATCAACAATTTAGTACATTCTTAAAGAGAATGATACAATTTTGAACTCTGAAATGCCAAAAGGTCTGGAAGACACCACTGACAATACCCAAGAATAGGAAGGCTAGATTAGAATTTGCTAGAAAATGCCTTTAAAAAGCCTGCAGATTTCTGGGAAAAGATCCTCTCCACAGATGAAACAAAGTTGAACTTGTACTACAGTCATGGGAATAGAAAAGTGTGAAAGTGATTTACTGCCTTGTTCCTCATGCTGAATCAGCAAAATTGAACCTCTGCCCCTCAAAAAAACAATAGTAAGTATGAAAAAAGTATTAAAGGGGTGGATAATTCCCCATATAAAGGATACTTTATTTTTCATACAGTCTGACAAAATGTCTCAGAAATCTGATGAAACTGACTTTAGGTACCTTAGAGAAACTCACTCATTTTCTATCTCTTTCTCCTCCACATGGGGGCGAAAGCGTGGCCGCCACTGGCCAACTGGGGCAGGAGGCGGGGCACGACATGGGGCAGGAGGCGGGGCACACCCTGGGCAGGTCGCCAGTCCATCACAGACAAACAACCATCCACTCTCGCATTCACACCTACGGGCAATTTAGAGTGTCCAATTGACCTAATCCCCTAATCCCCAAATCTGCATGTTCTTTGTTTTGGGAAGAAGCTGTGGAACCCGGTGAAAACCCACATGCACACGGGGAGAACATGCAAACTCCATGCAGAAAGGCCCTTGTTCCGACTGGGCGGTGAACCCGGGACTTCTTGTAGCAAGGGCAAGGGTGCAAACCACTACACCAACCATGCGGCCTCTTTAGAGAAAATATTCAATTAAATTCTTTACACCAGATCAACAAGACGCCACGTTATTAATGTGTCTTTTGGCTCAGTAACATAAAAACACTGCACAGTTAAAATAAGATTTTAGATGGATTAAGTTAGAAAACCATGCGAGAGTGAATGGTTGTCTGTCTCTATGTGGCCCTGTGATGGACTGGCGACCTGTCCAGGGTGAACCCTGCCTCTCACCCTATGTCAGCTGGAGTTAGGCACCAGTGCCCCCCCCCCCCCCCCCCCCCCCCCGTGCCCCCCCCCCCCGCGACCCTCGGTGGGTAAAGCGGTAGAAAATGAGTGAGTGAGAGTAAATTAGAAAACTTTGCCAAGAGATTTGTACACCAGCTCTAAGATGTTTTTTGGTGTAGAAGCCCTCCAGACTACTCTTGGTATACCAAGAAGACTTTTACAGATACCCAGAGGTTAGACATTATTTCAACTAAAACTTAAAAGAGGCCTGGGACATGGCAGAACCAGGATTCCTCCATGTACTTTGTCTTTACTTTAATCAGATACATGTACCTACATTATTTCCAGATTGTATAATGGTATTCTTCTGTCTAAACAAGGTAGTACAGAATATGTACTACCTCGCTTTCATTGGATGACCACAAGCTCAAACACATGGAGAGAATTCTGATGAAAGACCATTGTGAGATTCTCTCTTATGCCTGCCCATAAAATGCTTTCAGGGCGGTGGCGACACCTGCTGGACACTCTGTGGGACTCTCATATCTTTTGGAGTCGTCTACTGATCAAGACATTCTGGAGACAATTAAATGAGCACGTCAATAATATATTCTTGGAAAAAATACCTCCTATATGCGAAACTTCTTATATTTATATATATATTTTGAAAACTGGAATATTAAGAACAAGAGGCAGGGAAAAAAGCATTACCAGAAAATGGTTGAAACCAGAAACCCCTCTACTGAGATTGGAATAATATCATACACAAAAATGTATGTTTTAGAGAAATTAATCATTAACTTTAATGGGACAAATGGAAACATGATACAGGATTTGGTCTAAGTTGACACAGTATGTGAAACCAGTGAAATTAGTTTAGATCTGAACTGGACTGATATGATATGTGATATGAAACCATTTCTTTTTGTCTCTTTCTTTCTTAAATTTCAGAGAATTTCAGTTGAGCTATGCTCCTACACATTCAGATTAATATACTTTTCTTTCCATTGTTTCTTTTGTTTTGATTTAAAAAAAAAAAAAAGACACACATACTTTTTTTTAATGTGCTTTGTTTTATTGTTCCATTCAAAATCGTGGAATGGCAACAAGCATACTCTCCGCAACAGACTTTAATACTTTATTGATCCCGAAGGAAATTCAAGCATCCAGTAGCAAGTGCCATAGTGTGACTAAGTGGCTTTGTTTGATTTTGGTTAAAGAGAAACTAAATGTCATACTAACTGGTGAATTGATCACTTAATGCTGTTAGTAGAGATTCACCTTTATGGTTTATTGTTTCTTGCAAAAAAAAAAAAAAAAAAGCAAAGCATTCATTAGTAAAACTAACAGAAATCCATAGTTTTTCATACAAGAAGTAGTAAAAGAGTTTTCTGCCACTAGGGGGAAGTGAAATACACTGAATTCACCTTGTATCACGTCGCCTGGTATGTAATCTTCCAGTTGTTGGATCAAGTGTTGGATCACCTCTTTATGCCATTGTTGGCATAACATGTGCATGAATGAAAGAGCGATGATTCATAGTGCAAAGGGCTTTGATTGGTCATTGAATGTAGTCCAGTTCCATTTACTATTTTCACTCACTCGCTCATTTTCTACCACTGCATCCATTATACAAAAACAGAATATTATTGCTACATCAGACAGATTTGAAAAAATATACATAAAATATTAAATACGAAATATTACAAAACATCTTTCATGCAAGTTTCATGCCAAACATGTTTGCTTTGTTATACTTCGGCACTAGTTAGCAGAATCACAGTCAAGTGGAACTTTCGCAAGTCCCGTTGCTTTTCTAATTCTAATCACTGGTTCTCCATGGAGCTCCCCCTACAGTTTTGGAGTACATATTATCTTCACTCACTCTCACTCATTTTCTACCGCTTTATCCACTGAGGGTCGCGGGGGAGCACTGGTGCCTATCTCCAGCTGACGTGGGGCGAGAGGCAGGGTCACACCCTGGACAGGTCGCCAGTCCATCACAGGGCCACATAGAGACAGACAACCATTCAATTGTCTGTCTCTTTTGAGTGTCCAATTAACCTAATCCCCAAATCTGCATGTTTTTGGACTGTGGGAGGAAGCCGGAGTACCCGGTGAGAACCCACGCACCACGGGGAGAACATGCAAACTCCTTGCAGAAGGCCCCTTGTTCCACATATTATATTATGTATGTATATTTTGATACCACTGTAAACATCCATCCATTGTCCATCTCTTTTGCATGCTTCTGTGTTTTTCCAATTCTCACAATTGAAAAAACAAGAAAAGGCAGTTAGATTTTTACTTATGTGTGCCCCCTTTTGTTTATTTCCCCTTCTTTACTTCCTTGACACTGCTTTTCCTCTTATTTTCTGGAGCCTCTGCTATGATGCACATCTGAAATGTCCTTGATCTTATAGCTTGTGTTGGTACCTGGCCAGGGACAGAGACAGAGACGGCCCCCAATCTCCCCGCAACAAGCCATTTATACATCACAACGACTCAGAATCTGTTAATTTAGGGTACAAATCCAACATAGGACAATGACTTTCATCATGCACCAGCAACTGTCCCAATGCTACATTCCATAAATAGATAAAATGTGCTGAATAAACTAAAGGGATTTTATGATTCATATTTTAAAGAATAGAAACATCATAAACAGATCTCCCAGGTTCCTTTCATAAAAACTGTAATATCCTGTTGCAGGATATGGCGGATAATCTTGTGCATTTTAATCTGCCCAAACGGAAGGATAAAAATCAGTGATATGGCATATTTGCAGTAGCGGACGTGTAATGGCCGAGTAAACAGGAGGTGTTGCAAATCAGTAACAGAGCTGGCGAGGCCATGTGATGTTTGAACTGGGGCCTTTATCATGGCACACAGGTCCGTTGTGGCGCGTTTCCAAGTAGAGCAATCGCTACAACATGAATAAGAAAAGATATTCAACTTATTCACCAGGTCATTAAGAGGATAACTGTGCTTACACCTGATTAAAAAAGTTGCTTTTTAATCTGCACAAATCTGTCCACAAGCATCCAACGTCGGAGTCACTGCATGAAAACCTAAAAGCATGCCAAGTTCCCACACGATCAGGTGACACAAAGGCCGATCTCTCTCTCTAGTGCGACTGGTAATGAACCAAAGCGGAATTAAAAGTGGAGGAAGTGCTCCGCCACCCACCAAGACGAATGGACCGTGAGGCACTCATGTGCGACGCTGGATTAAATCTGTCAACAAAATCTGTTAACAGTTATATAACTGTTTGCAGTGGAACACACACTGTACTGTGCTAGAACACATCATCAGTGACGAAGCAGGGTTTGTCCTCCAACGCTGCTCCACCAGCTTCTGCTCTTTTAGGTTTCTTATATTCATTAGTGCATGTTTTAAAGGTACAGTATGTAAAAGTTGGGAACATTTATTAGTGACGTTGCATGTTGCTTCTGGATATCCCTCACCTCACTCTTCAGTTCCATTTTGTCTTTTTTTTATTCTTTTTTTGCATTTCCATGTGTGTACCAAAATAACCAGCCCTAACTTTCCCCCCCCCCTTTTGGGAACCTTCCCTTTAAAATGGTACAATCAGGTCAGGGTTGAGCTAGTTGAGGCTAATGCCCGCAGTCAATACTTATATAAAGCTTGACATCTTGTTGAGTCAAAAAGCCGCAAACCAAGCAGGTGAAAAAAAGCTGGTGGGGGCCCTTTACTGTTGCCTGTCGCGTCCAATGACGTCACTCAGTGTCATCGCAACCGGTACAATACGACGCTACGTGGCTGTTGCACCCTCAAAGAAGACACATCTCCGTTTTTCTTTTTGGCAACTCTACTTTCCCGGTTCAGTTGAAGTTTACATGAAGCATAGAAAACAGGCGTTTTCTCAAATAGCTCTCTTTTCTCACTGCTCGCACGCGCGTTGTGCTCTCTCTTTTTTTATTTTTTTTTTCTTCTTCCGCTCTCTGATGACCTCATCAGCCACTTGAACTCTAACCTCTCGAATAGAAACTAGTCTAATGCATAGAAATATATAGAAATAAAAATTACAATGAAATTAAAGCGTTCTCCTGACTAAAACCTTATCCCTTTTTTTTTTTTTTTTTTACACATGAATGAAATATGAATTCCCTTAAGTACTTCTAGGTCGCAACATGGCCATCAGGTACTGTTAAATTCAATTTATTTGTATAGCGCCAAATCACAACATACTATTATCTCAAGGCACTGTACATAGTAAACCTTTACAATATTACAGAGAGAAAAGAAACCCAGCGGTTCACACAATGAGCAAACACTAGGCATCAACTTAAAACTCCCTTTTAACGTCATGCCAAACTCCATCACTTAAAACGCCCTTTTAACAGGAAGAAATCTCTGACAGAACCAGACTCAAAGGTGTGCGGTCATCTGCCTCGACCGGTCGGGGTGAGAGGAAAATGGGAGAAAGGGGAAGGAGAAGGAAAAAGGGGAGGTGAGGGAGAGACAGACGAGAGAGAGACCAGGAGCAAATATACAACAGTTGCATCAAGTTTAGAATCAGTTATGTCATGTTTATAGAACTACGGTGTCATTTATACAAGCAGCAGCAGAGATTGTTGATAAGAAACTATACTGATACTTCTAATCCAAACATAATAAAAATGACAGCAGTATTATTGTTACTGATAATAATAATAATAATAATAATAATAAAAAGAAGAAGAATATATTATTATGATTATATTTTACCATTCCGAACCATACCAGTACTATACCAAACTGAACCTTATTATGATGGAAACCAAAACCAAAAGCAGCCTTCAGTTAGCATTGAAACTCAAAAGATGATTTGTTTGTTCGTTGTTGGCTATTGTGATGCTACGTTCCACTTACATCGGAACTCGGAACTGGGAGTGACGTTACCCCTGAGTTCACCCTGTTTCAGTTTAGAAGTCGGAAGAAAATATGGACACAAATGTGTCTTGAGCTAGCCAATCTTGGCAATACCACTCAGTGTCACTCAGAATGGTAATGCATAGCAACATGACTACAGTAAAAAAAACAATTAAACATTACTGTGTGTTAGACAAATTTAAAAGAAGTGCTACTTATGGTAAAAGTAGCAGTGCTGTATCATGTCTTGGGATGCTAATTCAGGCTACACGAGGTTGCTCTGGCTTTCCGCGTTGGAAATCCGAGTTCAGGGGACAGTCTTATGACCTCAGAAATTCCAAGTTCCAACTGCAAATGGAACACAGTAAAATACACGGTGGTCCAAAATGGCGGCCCCTTTAAAGCTCACCTGCCTCCTGATATAAATATGAAAACGTCTGGGTAATGATGAACAACAACAATTCAAATTATCAGGTGATTGGTTGCTATTAAACGATAGAAAAGAAAATGTTTTTGCGCGCATTTTATTATACTGTTGTGTTCTAGTGTTAACTACGAGCAGTGAGCAATGACCTCACTGTATATGTCTCACCATTTAATTATGTGAATAAATACACTACCGTTGAAAAGTTTGGGGTCACCCAGACAATTTTGCGTTTTCCATGGAAACTCACACTTTTATTTATCAAATGAGCTGCAAAATGAATAGAAAATATAGTCAAGACATTGACGAGGTTAGATGGAACCCACAAACGTGATGCTCCAGATACTCGACTAGTTCAAAGGAAGGTCACTTTTATAGCTTCTCTAAGCAGCTAAACTGTTTTCAGCTGTGCTAACATCATTGCACAAGGGTTTTCTAATCATCCATTAGCCTTCTAACGCTATTAGCAAACACAATGTACCATTAGAACACTGGAGTGATGGTTGCTGGAAATGGGCCTCTATACACCTATGTAGATATTGCATTAGAAACCAGACGTTTGCAGCTACAATAGTCATTTACCACATTAACAATGTATAGAGTGTATTTCTGATTAGTTTAATGTTATCTTCATTGAAAAACAGTGCTTTTCTTTCAAAAATAAGGCACTTTCTAAGTGACCCCAAACTTTTGAACGGTCGTGTATGTGGTGTTATTTTAAATCAAGAGGAAATTAGTGAATAATATCACATTTCTGACTTTTGTTTAAACTTTTGCCTTTTAAAATTTTGTCTTTACTTATTCTGACGTTACTATGCAATTGTAGTAATATGTTATGACATAGTAATCAACTGCGTAAAATTTTCCAGTTGTGCATTTGGTTTATATCTAGTTAATTTTATTTATTTAGTCTTAATGTCGTGCCTGCCTCGTTTCGTTGAATGCAGCTCTGGTCCTTTAAGATGGGAGTTGTGGAACCATGACACGCAGTCATTCATAAAAAACACAAGCACCGCACGTCAGAGCAGCCTCGAAGCCGATTGGCTCTCTCTTTGACTGACTTGATTTCCCAGCCAATGGGAGGTCAGCACAGGACTCGGCTCGGATCCAGCGACCACGGCTCTTCATTGAGAAAAATCCACCGGAGATCAAGTAAGAGGAGGAGCTGCAGGGGATGTAGAGAAGGAAATCCCACACGGCCAAGAAACTTCACTGACCGAGTGAGTTTTGTATCATTAAATGTATTTTTGTCGTTATTGTTGACATGTCGGTGCAGTCAAACAGGGACAGGCGTATGTACACGAGCTCTGCGCGACTTCATGGTCGTCGTTGTTCAGTCGCAGTCGGATATGGGCGAGGAGGCGAACGCCATTTTCTGGAGAAACCCGAGGCGACGTCCGCGCTTATTTCTCCGCATCTTTGCAGCGCCGACTCTGCCCGTGCGGGCTGTCGCCTTCATGGTCCGTCGGCGCCGCCATTTGTTTCTCCGTGGTCGGTGGAAAACGGGATATTTTTCACACCATCACCCCCCCGCACACACCCCCCTCCTCGCCAGGGTCGAGTTTCATTGAGAAAAACAAGGAGGTCCGCTTCCCCACGAGTGCGCGTCACGCCAAACTCCATTCACAAAACTCTCACGTTGTCTCGCCTTTGTTTACACTGTGTCGAAGCGTCGCAAACATGACGGATGGGGATGAAATGGTCTTTAGGTTTGTTCGGTTTAGCTAAGTTTGTTCTCAGGCTTCATCACCACACACGTTTCCACCCAGAAGTAAACAGTTTCGGCAGGAAACTTTTGCCAGAGTACAACTTCTGTGTGTTGTATAAGAAAATTCATCTAACTGTAAACATAAATATGGCGTCTATTATTGTTGTTGTTGTATTCATATTCATTTACAGTACTGTGCATAAGTCTTAGGCCACCATTAGATGTGTTGTTTTAGCAATGCTATAATGACCATACTGTACAATTATTTCTCAATCACTTTATTGGAACACATCCTGAAAATATGGAGAAAAACACATGTGCAGTTTGAAAATAACACCTTTTTTTTTCCAGAAAAAACAAACAAAAAAGTTAAGATTCTTCAGGGTTTTTACATGAGTGAGTGGTGAGGCCAGCTTTATCTGTGAAACCCACATTAAAATATAGAGTGACTTAACAGTTTGTTAAATAGAAACTGTTAATTAAAGTAGACAATAATTATATTAAATAGTTAAAATACACATAAATAAATATACTACCCTTAAAAAGCATAAAGACCAACACTGTCTACCCAGTATTTCCAGAATGAACTTCCTTTTAACCCATTGGGCAGGTTGATACATTTTGGGGCGGCTTTTTATTTGGCAGTTTTTTAGAAAATATTCCACAGAAAATATGATCAAAATAGTAAGCCATTATACAGTACTTGGCACTTGAACAATAACGCAACCATGGCTCTTTAAAACCTGGAATGGAACCCTAATGTTATTGGTCAAACCTGTGTTTCTCCTACTATTTCATGCCAACAAATAGCTGCTGTGAAAAAGGTCTATTATACCTGGTTTACTCCAGACATGTTGGAGCATTACATACACATGTTGCACAAGTTCAACTCACTGACAGGTTGATCATATAGTAGAAGACTGACTTTTAGTCACATCTTTTCCATCTAAACGCCAACGATCACAAAAGTGACATAAAAACAACAAAGCTGGTGGTGGTGGCCAAAGACTTACGCACCGTAGTGTATGTTGAATATTAAATTGTGTAATAATATTCAGGAATTGAATTAGCATGTATTATATGCTATTATTAATACCTACATTACATATTTTTGTATTTATTTATCAGCAGGACCATCACAACAGCTGAATTCATTTGGACTATCTTTTACAAAATGTTAAATTGAGTTTTGTTTTTTTTTTTTTAAATAGTTTGACTGTTTTATGACAATTTTTAATTTACACAAATGAATATACACAGAAATGTGAATAAATAGCACTACTTTTCCCTCACGGAAAAAATATTGGAAACAGCTGATGGGAGTGCAAGAAACAACACCATGTATCAACAGATACAGACTATATATCTTTATTTACATCAAGTTGCACCTTACTATTAATATTCTGTGGTGACCACACCACCTTTTTTTCTTTCTTTTTTTAATGTCTGTAAAATTTCAGCCCATTTTTAGTGAAAATTCTGAGATTCAAATTTTGGTTTTTATTTAAAAAATGGATTTATTTAGATTAAAAAAAAAGCAAAAAAAACTTTTTAACTACAGCCTTAACAATAGAAGATGTGAATGTAGATGTAAATAACAAAAATAAACCATTTACATCTCAAAATGGTAACAAAAATCCTAAATAATGAAACTTGTGCTTTTTTTCCTCTTGGATTTGCTTTCCTGCAAACCTAAAAAAAAGTGGTTAAAAGATATTTTTCAGAATTTTTTTGTTATTTGGAAGATATTTGATGTGTTGATGATAATGGTGAAAGATGCCACTCCCACATCATCCACACCTGTAGGTCTTTTAGCATCTTAGCATGTCACGTTTTATTGGAAGCTCCAACTGTTTTGTCTTTATCTCCTCGTAAAGACTGGTGAGAGGAACAACAAAACTCACCCAGAACCACTTCAGTGCTTCTGGATTACGTGTCCCTAATGTGACCTCCTGCTCTTTATTCCAAGGTGAAGATTCCTGCAACATGGATGGTTTTTATGACCAACAGGTTCCCTTCCTGATCCCAGAGAATGTGAGTTTTTAAAGCATTTAATTAGGTCTAACATTACAGTATATTCATGTTGATAATGTTTGCTCATTGAGCTGTTTTGTCATCATATTTCTAGAAAGGTCACACAGAGGACAGAGAGACATGTCTCAGTGCCAGGAAAAGGAAGTTCATGGACACAGAGTTGGCTCAGGACACAGAAGGTAGGACATGGACACGTCTCATTGACTAAAGTTTTTACGATGTCCGTTTTATAGAAGTGAGACTGTCAGTGTAGTGTGAGGTGATGTGTTTATGTTTTCGAGTAGTATTGCATAATGAGCCAAATGTATAATATTTTATAATAATCACTGGATCTGATACAAGTGACTTCACCCATACTAATCACATCTCCCGTTTTGAGGCCTCCATTATTGCAATGTGGCCTGCTCCGTGTTGACATTTTGTAGCCAGAAGTTCGGAGTCATCATGTTGTATTCCATTTGTAGTTGGAATTCAGAATTTCCAAGACGATGAGGTGTTCCTGTGTAACAATTTCCAACTGGGAATACTGTATGATATCAGTAGCACTGAGGAAACCTTACCTCCCATTCATTCCCATCCATTAAGCCTCCATCAGTGCGATTTGGCTGGTGCACATTGGTTCTTTGTAACCCGGACGTTTAGTGGTGTCGTGTTGAGTTCCATTTGTAGTCAGAACCCGGAATTTCTGAGGTGATGGGGGCATCCCTTAAACAGGAACGCCTCCTGAACTCGGATTTCCAACTTGGAAACTCAGAGTAGCCTTATGTACCTCCAGTTAGGATTCTCAGATGGCTGCCACAGTACAATCATTGCCACAGTTACTGTTAACAGCAATCCTGTTGTATTAGTTTCACAGTGAGTCAGTCTTACACTTATTACAGTTAGATTTGTAATTGTATACACGTTTGCTACACTGTTTCAATGCGTGAAATACCATGTAGAGTGTTGTCATCATCCGGTATTGCTGACAATGGCTAGTCCAGAGATTTCTGCGTCCACTTCTCAGCATGAATGAGGTGAAAGCGGGGGTGATGTCACTCCCACTTCCAACTTCTTATGTAAACGGAATGCAGCATTACCTGTATCGAAGCTCTTACTGGATGATGCCAGCCGTCAACTACACTGGTGTCCACTCATTTTAAATGGGAACATAACTTACAAAGATTGACATTGCCTTCTGCTGAAGAACAAGTGAAACTAGTGATTGAGACCGCTAATCTGCTCGACGTAGACACTTGTTTTACCTTCACCCTCCATTCAGTTCTTTTTGTAATCAATCAAGTTGCCCCCTTTTAATATTTAACATATTTCCATATGTTATATTTAATAGTTAACAGATTTCATCAGTTTTTATGGTTTCTGTCTATAATTTTATATTTAATTTTCACTTAAATGCTCCACTAAGCACAGAGAACAAATATCCCATTGTTAATTTCTTCTTCTTTTATAGAAGCAGAACATTTGTTTTACAGTTTGTACATTATGTTTTTGTATTGGCTGGTTATGGTTAGGTGGCAAACACAGTAGCACAAGGAATTTGTTAACAGCCAGGTAGATTAAAATGTGTACAAGGTGGTGATATTGACCAGCTGTAGAAAGTAATACCTCATAACTGTTTTACAGATCTTTTCCATGATCTGAGCCAACTCCAGGAAATCTGGATCGCAGAGGGTGAGAACATAAAGTAGACACATCTAGGAGTCTTTGACTGACACCCATGTGCTTCCTCTGTCCTTGGGACAGAGATTTGAGGGTGTCTTTGGAAATGCAAATTGAAGAAAGAGAAACTGAGGCATTAAATATGACTGCAGAAAAGTTGTGAGAGGAGTCCTTAAAGTTCCCGTTTTCTCCCCAGCAGCTCAGGTTCCCGACGATGAGCAGTTTGTCCCGGATTTCCAGTCTAGTAACAGTGAGTAGCTGTTTCTCCTTGAATATTTATAGAGTGCACGGACTGACTTTTGTAGAACACGACACGTGCTTTATTTGTGCTGCTTGTATAGTTTATTGACACTGTGCAGAGAGCAGTGACTGGAACTAATGTCAGTCAGGCCCTGGGTTTATCAGAATCACACACACAAAAAAAATACTGTTAAGAAGGGAGAATCCTCAAAATTTCTGAATTTTTACAACCTTTTATTCAAGATTTATGTGTATATGTTTTTAATAATGCATTTAAAATCAGATTTTATAAATTTGCTTTTGTCACAATTGTCACCAATTTTAAAATAAATGTTTTGGTAGCACTTTCTCAGACCATATCCTGCTATAGATAGATATATATATATATATATATATATATATATATATACATAAATAAATAAACACAAAGTCCTTTGTGAATAATAAGAGGTAAAGTGCTTCTGGAGTAGTCATAAAGTAAAGCCCAGAAAAAAGGGTTTTATGGTCTTGTGAAAATGATTGACAAATCTTAAAATATTATTATTTCAGTTGTCAACACCTAATTGAATTAAATTCATTCAAAACAAATTAAGCAAGGTGTCCTCATATAACTTGTGTAAATTTACAATTTACACATTGGACCCTTTTTTTTTTTTAAATTAATTGTCTTTTTATAGTGTGGAAATTATTTCACAGAAATCACTATCAAACTTTTTTTTTTTTTTTTGAAAATAAATGTTTTTGAGGGATAACAACAAATAGTGACAGACAAAGGGATCTGCAGGGAAGGTTTTCATATAACAAATAATATAAGTAAAATTGTATGTCTGGATTGTAAAAGTTACAGAAGCCAAAAAAGGATGATTTAAATCAAGTCTCAGTTCAACTGGGAGGTTGCGGGTTCAATTCCGGCCTCCATTAGTCTCCATGTCTGTGTCCAGAGAAAATGTGCCGTATAAATGTTTGAGTGAATTGGTGAAGGGGAAAAAACTAGTTTAAAGCAGCTTTACATGACCATCGAATACTAGAAATATGCTGTATGAATTATAAATGACATATAAATACAGAGCATATATGTAACTGCCCAACAGTTCACTTGAGAGGCTGCAGACTTGGTTGTTTGGAAAATAACTTCAAGAAACATCTGTGACTGCTGGGAAAAAAAAAAAAACACAAAACACACAGGCTCACATTGAACTTGTACTGCACTGCATGCACTTATCCAATGAGGTGAATGTGAATGAGTTCATCTTGTCAAGGCCGCTGGTATAAACACAGTGCGTCACCGGCGTTCATGCTGATCTTTGCCGGTGAAGCGATAGTCCTGTGTAGCGCAGGAAATTGTGAGGCAGTAAAACCACTGTACCTTTTAAAACACCTGATGTCACTGATAGATAAGGCGGACGCCGCCCAACACGTACGCTGTGCATTCATTACTGTTTGACAGCAAAAAAAAAAAAAAAGTGAATCGGTGAATGAATCGTGTCTGTGTGAACGCGTTAGTGGTGTGTGGTCGTCACTGCACTTCTGCAGGAATTCAGATAATCCACGCGCACTGAAAATCTGTGCAGATTTTGCTAATCCGCAGCAAAATATTTGTACTCCAATAAGACAGTTGTTGTTGTTTTCCATTATTTTACTACATGGACGATGTATGTCCTAGTGAGTTTAGGGCTTTTCTGTATTAACATGTCTGTACAGTTCTTGTTAGTACCATTTTTAACCCGGATAATCTGTTTTCTAATCATTTTGAAAATTTAACTGTTTGACTGCACATATGGGTTTTTCTATAGTTGATGCTGATCTTTAGAAATCATTTTTCCTCCCCATCGCAGATAAAATATAAGAGTATCCCAATTTTGTGAATCAATGATAAATGATTCACAAAATTGCTTGAATAAAATAAATATATATCCAATAAAACATTTTCTGTCTCTCCAATTTGCACAAAACTGTAAATATCAAGTGCATGACACAAGAAAATTAAAAACTAAAAAAGAAAAGACTAAACTTTCAAATTAAAATAAATTAGTCAAGCTAGTTTAGGCACTCAACTCGAGTCCATAAGACGCCTCATTTTTATTAACACCGTTTTTTATGGCAGTTAAACTTATGACAAGTAGTTAAACTTGCAAAACCTTTTTAAAAACCTTGCACAACCTTTTGAAGCAGTACTCATAATGTAAGGATAAGTTAAATAATACAGAGACACAGAAAAAGTGTCAAATTTATGTTCAAATAAAACTCAGGTGTTATTGACTGGCTGGTTTTTTTTTTTTACAACATCAACTGGAATGCCGTGAATTCGGGGGCGATGTCACTCAGAGTTCAGAAGTAAATGGAATGCAGCATTATCTTTTGCTAGACAACGTAATCTGGAAACATACGCATGCGTTTATGCATTATTAACTTGTTGCATTATAAATGTTTTGCTGTACTTTTATTGTATATTTCTTAAAACTCTGCCTGTACGGTGACCTTGAGTGTTTTGAAAGGCGCCTAAAATTAAAGCTATCATTATTATTTTTTTAATATAAGTATATACTGTATATAAGTATAAAAAGCAAATTACTATAAGTTCACACAACTTTACAGTTGTTCATATGGATCTTCAAGTTGAGTTAACCAAGTCTTTTTTTTTTCTTTTTAATAGTGAATGAATATATACCAATTGAAAACTGTTATATATTCGCGGATTAATCAGCTTGCCTCTAATCGTGTGTGTGATTGCAGTGATGTTTCATGGGCCGCCTGTGAACAAAGTGAAACGAGAGCCCAGTCCGCCCAAAGACCTGTCCCCGAGCAGGAAGCCTCCAGCTAACACGTGCCTTTATAGTTACAGGTACACAAATGTCACACGCCAGTATGCATGATACAGTAACGACCAAAGCATCATGTCATGCTTGTGCCAGACTCCGTCCTGTCCTCTCCCTCTCCAGTGCCTGTGAAAGCAAACCAGCTGCGACTGCAGCCTCCACGCCTGCGCTCCAGTGTGGCCCCGCACAGACGCAGCTGCAGGTCGCCGCTGGCGCCGTCCCAAGCCATGTTCCCGACATGAGCCCCTCCCACCACCATCACCACCACCACCACCACCAGAGCCTCCCATCCACAAACCAAAATCAACACTTTGCTCTGCCACATAACCCCATCAGCTGTTCCACTGCAGCCTTCAGCAGGGACCAGAGGTAGGCACTGGTGATTTTACCCTTATGTCATGTAAGATATAGAGACACACTCACATCGCACATGATCCTGAAATATAACAGCAAAGTAGCTACCACTAAACGGAGACTTTGATACAGTTGGCGTTTAAAGGGCCACAATCTGGATTATAAACAAAAAAGAGCTGCAGTATGTAACTTTTGGTGATGTTTTTCTGCCTCAGTCTGAATCTGCCTCAATCTGCGTTTTTCATCTGAAAACGGGCTTTGACAAGCAATACTATGAGACCTGACTGAGGGAGTGTTTGTGGTTACACAGCAGAATTGCTGAAGGACCAGATTTTTAAGACTTTTTTTTTTTTTTTTAATCCAACCTGTTTGCCACCATCTTGCTTTACTAGTGCAATGATGCTGTCCATCTGTCTTGACATACACCACTCACAATAAGTTAGGGATATTGTTATTTACAGGAGTGCTTTTCCTATTTGGTCTGAACTCTGCCAGTAGTTCCGTGTCTTGATGCAAGTCTGCTGATGACACTTTGAGACACGACCCGAAGGCGCGCTACGGCCAGGTGGCGCTGCTCGTCCGTTAAGTGGCGTCGTGTCTTCATGGCTGTTTGATGAACTTGGAATGACTTACTGACAATACCAGTTGTTTATACCCACGGAATGTTGACATTGATGCCACATTGAAAAGGGTACGACATCCACCGAGTCTCTCACAATATCCCTAACTTATTGTGAGTAGGGTACAACACCATTTTATTATTTCCCTGCTTGTTTTTTTATAGTGCATTCTTCTACTTCTTCCCAAAAGAGGGCATTTATAAAGACTTGAACATGCACAAAAATCAGGGACAAGTACTGGAAATTAGCTATAGCTAGGCATCCATGCTATTGGTTGAGATGAAACAATGGTCCAATTTCAAATATACAAGTAACATTTAAAAAGAAAAAAAAAAAATTCACAGTCCGCTGCTGCTGCTGTTCGTCCATGTTTCAGGTTCCAGCGGCAGCTGTCAGAGCCCGGTTTGTCTTTCCTCCCCCCAGAGAAAACTGCAAATGACGGGCGTCCCCTGTACCAGCGCCACCTCTCGGAGCCTCTGGTTGTCCATGGCCCCGCGCGAGTTTTCAAACAGGAGCTGTTGGACCCACGATACGCAGAGCAAGAGACACCTGGCCCGGGTCTAACCCAGAACCAGACCACGTTCAGCCAGGTCACCATCAAACAGGAGCCAAGAGACTTCACCTTTGACTCAGGTCTGCAGTTTCATCTTGATAAAATATATAACATTTAAAAGCAATAAAAACTACAAAATATCATTCTGTTAAAACTTTATTGAATCTGTTGATGCTATAATCTTGTAAGTTGATTAAGAGACCTTTAATGGGCACAGAAGAATTTAACTCAGATTTTGAATTTCATGGCGGAACTAGTAAAAATATTGTCTACGCAACACTGACAAGCAAAGGATTAAATGTGATGTGAAGAATTAGAGAACTGATGTCGTTGACCTGTGTCTTCCAGAGGTTCAAACCTGTCAGTCGTCATCGTTTCAGAAGTCTTCTGTCTTGTACCAAAACAACATAGGTGAGTTGTGTTTACTTTGAGGAATTTTTTAAAAATTCAGTTCAAAATTATATCATTCGTGAAACATATTTTACATTTCACTGCCCCACAGGATTTGGCCATGACATAGAGCCACATCTGTACTATGACGACACGTGTGTTGTGCCAGAACGAATGGAAGGTAAGAGTGAACCAAGATGATGCCTAAATGTGTAACTACAGTATGTCAGATTTAAATGGCCAGTGTGACATTTAGGATGAATTATGGGTTGGAATTGAATATCTTCAATGGTTTGGACTTATATTGTGTTTTTCTTAGTCTTGATAGCCAGATGTATAACTGCTTAAATTCAAAATAGTTTGGTTTACGTGACTTTTTACTTTTTTTTTTACATTTCCACAGGTCAAAAAAACCCCAAACACTGTGCAATATATTTTTAATGTGTGCAATATTTTTATATCATCATTCAAATTGTGCTCTGGGTTGTTGTTTACTTCTTTCACTAACTCATTTTGTTTCAGGTGTGTTAGTTAGGTAAAAATCAATACCACAGGGCAAACCAACCGCTGCCGAGAGTTCACTGCATTCTAGATGAGAAGTCGGAAATGCAAATGTAATTTACTGAGAAACAAGTTACCCGGATTCAAAAATATTGGTTGTACCTGCTAATTTTAGTGTGAAAGATGATTTATACAGCCTGCATTTTACTGCAGGCAAGAGTCTTGCTTTATGGAGGCGGCCATCTTGTGTCACCACTAACCTTACCGGAAGTTAGAGAGCTAGCTTTTAGTTTAGCAGTAATTTGCTTAATTTGCTTATTAATGTGCATATCGTCAATTCTACATAATTGACATTGGACAACTGGACGTTTTAAAGGATGCATTAGTGTTTAACCCACTGATAAATAATGAGCCATTTCATCTGTGCGTGTCCAACTGTAGTAGCTGCTAAAGTGAAGCAGGAGTGTTTGCCGTACCAGCGCCGTGGCTCCCTGCAGCTTTGGCAGTTTCTGCTAACGCTGCTCGACAACCCAGCTAACAGTCATCTGATCGTGTGGACAGGACGCAACATGGAGTTCAAGTTGATTGATCCCGAAGAGGTCAGTCACCGATCTGAAAGCCGAATGGGGTACTTTGGATTACGTCATAATGGGAATAAAACTGACTTTGAGGATTAGCGCGGTGCGACCGTAGGGGTGGTATGGACTGTGAAGTTTTGCGCGGCTGAATGATTATTAAAGGTTTTGCTCATGTGTCACAGGTGGCTCGGCTCTGGGGGCTTCAGAAGAATCGACCTGCCATGAACTACGACAAGCTGAGTCGCTCACTGAGGTACTACTACGAGAAGGGCATCATGCAGAAGGTAAATGGCGGCTTTCACTTCCCTGCTCCATCACACCAACACGTGGTAGTGACATATTTACAGTATTTAATTTTTTTTCTGTTCTGTTTTTATATCTAGAACTATGTAATTTGCTATATCTGGACATAACCGCTTTGAGAATATACCTTTATTACAGGGATGCGCGATATTAGACTGATAGATACCAATATGTACTGCATTTTTCCTCACTTCCAAATGTATTTAGTTTCTTCTGTAGTGAAATTAACATAAGACATTTTAAATATATACATTTTTTTCATTGTACAAAATAAATAAACATTAAAAAAATAATACTGGTACAGGGTGCTAGCATGGAAGTCAAGGAGGTAGCATCCTATTCAGCCTACTTTAGTCACTAGTCATTTCGAGGGATCTTGGTGTTTTTGTCGATATTAGATAATTCGTTTTAAAACCAGTATCATGTTGATAATATCGTGCATTCCTAATTCATAACATAACAAAAATGTAATTACTTTAAATGTTTAGTCTGATATTTTTATTTTATCTAGCTACATTCATCCCTAATAAAATAATAAATATCCAATGAATGTCATTATGGTTTGAATTAATTTTAAGAATTTTTATTAGTTTTCAAAGCTCATAATTGTCTTAATTGGACTAATGTATCTGATTTACTTTTTGACCTATATCAATAGTTATTCATTTGAATAAATAATAATAAAAGCCTTTTTTTACTATTTGACCCATTTTACAATATGTTTCAATCGATTTTTGCACTATTACATTTTATTTTATCATGTTATCATTTCAGTTTTTATTTCTCTTTGTTGTATATTTTAGTCCATTTTATTTAATCAGCATGTCCTGTATTTATTTCTACACTGTATTATCATTACACATGCTTCTCTTCATTTTTTTTCCTTTGCTGTCATTATTTTTAGTCTTCGCTGTTTGTCGTAAATGTAAGCCCGTTTCTGCCACTTGGAAAAAAAGAATGCATACCCAAGTCATAATTTTGTGATACTAAGTCATAATTAGGAGAAGGTATCACATAATTACACGAGATGCTAAGTATGACAGCGTAATTACGAGATACTTTTTCAAGTACGACTTGAAATATGCATTCTTTTTTTTTCCGAAGTCTATATTGAATTCTTCAGTTCTGTTTCTTTTAAGCACTTTGAGTTACATTATTTTGTTTCAAAAGTGCTATATAAGTTAATTCTGATTGATTGATTGATTGATAGATAGATAATTAATCTCTTCTCCAATTGATTCCTTTCTGCAGGTGGCCGGGGAAAGGTACGTCTACAAGTTTGTGTGCAACTCCGAGGCGCTTTTTTCCATGGCTTTCCCCGATAACCAGAGGCCGAGGCTGAAGGTCGACCCAGACTCTGTCCCACTTCCCAGTGAGGAGGACGGTCTCCCCCTGCCAGGCTTCGATGAGGAAGGTCCGTACCTGACTGATGCAGGCGAGCAGATCAACCAGAGACTGACTTTCCCTGACAGCTACATGTACTAGACTCAGGGACTAATGGGACGGTATACACATAAAAAATATTTTTAAATTTTTCTAAAATGAAATGTAAAATTAAATGTCTTAAACTGCTCAATGAGACATCGGATAATCAGACTGTTAATTTTAAATTGAGCTTCCCATTTCCCAAAAAAAAAAAAAAAGGAAAACCTGTATATACATTTTATTTTGTCCTAATTTGGTACCATTTGTTATCACAAATTCAGGGCCACTGTTCAACTATAAATTTGTAATAGTTGTACAATTTGAGAAAACAATATTTCAAGATGGAGTTATAATTTTCAAACAAAACATTTACTTATTTTCTAGTCATTTTAATGACAAAACAGTTGTCTATAACAGGAAACAAAAATATATACTGTATATGTGTGAAGTTGGATTTGTTTTTTCTCAAAAGGTTCATATGATCATGGAATAAATTAATATTTTGAAAACGCATAATATGGCTATAAAACAGTACTATGTAGTTTTTAATTTTTTTTTAAATAGTCTATAGTAATAGTATAAAACTATACATGCTTCTGTTTTTTAACAGTAAATAATGGCACATGCTACATTTTGCTTTAAAGTTATATGTATAATGTCTTAAGTAGCCACATTAAAATAACTTTAATCTTGAAATATTACAGGATTTATTCGCTTTACCTTTGATACGACACCTATGAAAATACTAAAGTTTTATTTTCGAGATATATACATTTTTTTGTGGTTAAAGCTGGAGGTAATTTCGTCGCATGGCCGTTGCTATAGTCCTCACCTACTTCGTGAACTCTGGGATCTGGTTTTTGAACCAAAAAAAAAAAAAAGCCATGGCACTCGTCTACTTTTTTATGTTTTTTTTTTAAACCTCCTTTTAAAAAAAATAAGATGTGCTGAACTGACTCTTCTGTACGTTTTCCTGTTTTTAAAAGTGAATATTTTGGCATTATATGGAAATTTTAACATACGTTTTCCCTATAACTGTTTTCTGACAAAGGTACAACCTCTATTTTTGATTCCATAGCACTCTGATGCTAACATTCAGCATGGACTTCATTAAGGCTAATGGCTAACAGATAGTTTTCTGCCTTATGTACATTTGCTTCTCTGTGTAGAAAAGGTGTATGATTATTAAATATATTTTTGTTCACGGGCCCTGTGTGCTTGTCGCTGTGCTATGAGCTGCAGAGTTACGTCTGCTGTTGCGTTGCAGCAACGTCGGCTTCGAGCTGTGTGCCTTTTGTTATGATCTTTACTGACACAATAAACTATTTTACTATGTTTTTTGTTCCCCTTTGCCTCATTGAAGATCATTTTCACCTAGGATGCACTAAATAGCTGTCCCAAATGTCCACCCTCACAGACATTGCAATGCATTTGAGGTCAGTGGGTAAAAGAGTCATGCTGTGCTCCATTTGAACTCCGAATTTCCTTCTACGGGAACGCTCCGGAGCAACCTTATGTACCCCAAATTTGGATTCCAAATGGCTGCCTCCACACAAACAGTGCTACTCTTATTAACAGCACCTCAGTCTTATTTGTTTCACAGCATATCAGTCATATACGATGCTGTTTGTGGGCGCTAGACTATGGCCGTTTTATCATTCCAGGGTCTGCATGCGCTAAGTGTGGATTTGTCGTCAAAACGCGCCACAGCACTGCCCCGTGGGCTGTCCCAATTGTCACGTGACTCGTGGTCGACTTCTAATGTGGCCGACAAACGCGAAGGAATGTTTGCCCGTTTCTAAAGGATGCATTTGTGTATCCTCCACAGCGGAGGGCTGTCCCAGAAATATTTGCGCGCCAAAGTTTTGTTTTGTAACAGCAACACGCGACCCATCTCAGTGGAACCTGGATAAAAGTAAACCAAACAAAAATGCAAAAAAAACAATAAATAAAATTAATTAAAAAATAAATAAATAAATAAAATATTATTATATAATTAGGTATATTTCATTTAATACTTACTAAGACTAAGTAATTTCAACACATTCTTGATATTATTACTCGTGGATTAAAGAGAAGAGTTAAAAATCCTCAAACCTGTGTTAGTTCTAATATTTCATGTCCAAAATTATCTGCCATGAATAATCAATAATTACAGAGTTGACTGCATTGGTTAGTAGACTTACATATGATGCTAAACTGACAAAAAACACTAAATAATACATTTACTTACTTTTAACTTATTTTTTATTAATAATATATTTAATATAATTTATTAAGAGAGGAAGAAAAGGAAAGCACACCCCACTCGTCGGCGGGACCGTCTCATTTCACGTAGCGCACAACTTCCCTTTCCTCTGTCGGCTGCACACTCAGGAGGAGATGACTCTCAGCTGGGCGCGTAGAAGCATCCAGGCCCTGGAATGAGACACAGTGTTTGTAGATCTTAATCAACTAGCATGGCTAACAATGGCGAGCTGGCACAGCGTCCATGTTTTGTTTTTTTTCCTCTGACTTCAGAGGTGACGTCACAACCAATGGAAGGCATCAAGTGTGAGAGGGCCCCATGGTAGCCATTTTGAATAAGCAACACATTTCACTATTCCTCACTATTTATTTGCCACAAAGGTACTGACCATGAATGCAGCACTTAACGTGGCCTGATGCACTGTGAAATGTGAATATAACTACAGGTCACTTTGAAACGCTAACCTGGGTTACAAACACTCACTGAATTGCTATATTACTATAGATGTACATTGTACAGAATTGAAATTTTAGCCAACATAGCATTTTTTGGCTCCATGACAATGACAACAAAGAATCGTTGCAAGAATACACTCATAATGGTAACTCGTAAAAGAGAAAAGGGTTGATAATGTTAAAAGAATAAAGTCAGAAGATTAAAACTTGCAATATTATAAGAATAAAGCCCTTATGTTAGCAGGAGGAAGGAGAATAACATTACAGGAATGAAGTCGTTGAGAAAATAATTGGGAGAAAAGTAGTAACGATTATTTCAGAATTTTAGAAGAAAAAAAAGGTAATAATTTTAGGGGGCAATATTACAGGAAAATGGAGCACTGACGACGTAGTTAGGTTTCACAAAAAAGGCACATCAATACGGAAGCCCAGAGCGGCCATGGTCACCACTATACTTTTTCTGTCCGTTACCTTTAGATCACAGAGTGATGAATTTGAGATGAATTAGTTCATTATCACAAGAAAACAAGGAATAATCCTAACTCATGATAAGACAAATTACTGCGTTATCTCGGGATAACAAGGATAATTTTCTCGTGATAAAGAGATACAGTACTGTGCATAAGTCTTAGGCCAGCATTAGATGTGTTGTTTTAGCAATGCTATAATGACCATACTGTACAATTATTTCTCAAACACTTTATTGGAACACATCCTGAAAATATGGAGAAACACGTGCAGTTTGAAAATAACATCTTTTTCAACAAAAATGCTTCTATAATATCAAATATTTAGTGTGACCTACATTTACACTTGAACAATAACACAACCATGGCTCTTTAAAACCTGGAATGGAACCCTAATGTTATTGGTCAAACCTGTGTTTCTCCTACTATTTCATGCCAACAAATAGCTGCTGTGAAAAAGGTCTATTATACCTGGTTTACTCCAGACATGTTGGAGCATTACATACACATGTTGCACAAGTTCAACTCACTGACAGGTCGATCATATAGTAGAAGACTGACTTTTAGTCACATCTTTTCAATCTAAACGCCAACGATCACAAAAGTGACACCACTTAGGCCACCACAACAAAGCTGGTGGTGGCCTAAGACTTATGCACAGTACTGTACATGTGGAGAGGTTCATAACAACAAGGGTTGACCCCCCCCAAACACTGCCACTTGTCAGGGAGGAATCAAACAACTTGTAAACAGATAACTGGGTTGATTTCAGTAACAGGGAAGGGCGTCCAGTGTTCTCGCACTACCAGCTACTAATAACTACACAATTCTCTGAGCGCAAAAACATCCACGACGCTGTGTGACACTGTGACAGTGAGAAGAGAGGCCAACATCGCCACAGCAGCTGAGCGTGTGTCCTGCACCCCCACAAGGGGAGACAATTTGGCTGCAACCTTATTCATGATGTTTTGGATCACAAAATCGACTATAAACAATGTCTGCCCATTGTTGTCATAATAACGATGTTGAACAACCATGTACGCCGTGGGTCACACGAGATGTATTAGTAAAGTTGGCCCACATGATGGGAAATGAGTCAAAATTTATAATTTCATGATCTTGAGATAATGGACTGAAAAAATATAGTGGCAAAATTGGCCACTCTCGGCTTCCATAAATCATTTTTTTATCTAATTAAATCTCTAATTAAATGTGGCAATATTGCTCATTTAGAATAAAATACTTAAAAGGTGATATAGAAGGGTCTTTTTGAACCAAAATTCCAGATTACTGATGTCTACTTATCTAAACTAAATAATATTCATGGTGACAAACCTCATAGTCTCTTCAGATTAAGCCAGTTTATTGCTGCTGTCTGACAGCATCTGAACAGGCACTCTGAGCTAATGGCCGCCCCCAGAACACCGACTCTCTTGTGATTGGCCAGCTACCATGTGCATTCCTACTCGCTTGTGATTGGCCAGTTACCCCGTGCATTCCTACTCGCTTGTGATTGGCCAGTTACCCCGTGCATTTTCCTACTCGCTTGTGATTGGCCAGTTACCCCGTGCATTCCTACTCGCTTGTGATTGGCCAGTTACCCCGTGCATTCCTACTCGCTTGTGATTGGTCAGCTACGAGCGCATTCACACTCGCTTGTGTTTGGTCAGCTACGAGCGCATTCACACTCGCTTGTGTTTGGTCAGCTACGAGCGGACTAACTGCGCAGGGCTTCGTCCCCAGAACCGCAGGAGCGTCAGTTTGAGTGCCTGCGTGGTTTAATTTACATGTAAAATAAGCCATTTCAGTATAAGTTCCCTATGTGCATCCCTATGCGCACGGTTTCCCACAGCTCAGGCAGCGGTCCGCTTTTAAAACAGCGAGCCGAGACAAACAGAAAGCACACACGCGAGCACACGCGATCTCTGCCAGTCAATAGTTAGCATACATGCTAACCTGAGACACTCGCGGACCGACACGTAAATACGCACATTTCCACACAGGTCATGCAGCGGTTCGCTTGTGAACAGCGTCATATGGAGCTGAGACAAACACTCGCTCTCACTCACTCATTTTCTACAGCTACTGAGACAATCGGAAAAGGCGAACACACACGCTGCCGTCGTTAGCTAACGCTATATAAGACAAGAAGCAGTCAAGCCACAAAGACATTATTACTTCATTTGGAAAAACTTACATTGCCTTCAGGAAATCCATTACGGATTGTTGGAGCTGCTTCCGGCTGATGAGTCCCACGTGGTATTGCCCAAAGTTTGTATAACTATTCACGTTAAAGTGACTGCTACAAACAAACAGCATTTCAGGAAGCTTAGCAGGGATATAACCATCAAAAATGAAAGATATCCACTCTGCTCTTTGCTCCTCATTGTTTTTGACAACCAGCAATAATAAACTGAACCTTTCTTCTGAGACATGCTGCTCTCAACAGATATAACAGTTGTAATGGCGGAAGCGATTCTTCTTCTTCTTCAGGTTGAATGTTCACGCCCATGACCGGGAGTAGCTGCTGGGGAGGGTCCGTTGCGCGGCAAACGTGCTAGTTGCATAACTAAACTCGACTTTTCAAAACGGCTTGCTTGAGCACAGATAAACAGAGAAGCCCTTCTTTCTGAAAAGTGGCTGAAGTGTTAATTGTGAAACTTTAGTGATGTTTAGATACGGGAAGGACACGGGGACACACCAAAAAACACCAGACATTTGATTTTCCAGTGAATGTCCTCTTTAACTATTTGCGTATATGGTTATGTACACTTGTGCTCATAAGTTTACATACCCTGGCAGAATTCTTTTTTGCCATTTTTCAGAGAATATGAATGATAATACAGAATCTTTTCTTTCACTCTTGGTTAGTGGTTGGGTGAAGTCATTTATTATCAAAAAAATTGTGTTTGCTCTTTTTAAATCATTATGACAACAGAAACTACCTAAATGACCCTGATCAAAAGTACCCTAATATAAATAAAAATGACCTAGTTCTTAGTTCTTAATACCATGTATTCGCCCCTTTAGCATCAATGAAAGCTTGAAGTCTTTGTGGTAGTTGTGGATGAAGCACTTTATTTTCTCAGATGGCAAAGCTGCCCATTCTTGTTGGCAAAAAAGCTTCCAATTCCTTTAAATTCTTGGGCTGTCAGGAGACAGAGATGGCCACTCCAGAACCTTCACTTCAAAACCTCCAGGGTACGTAAACCTTTGATCAGGGTCATTTGGGTTTCTGTTGTCATGATTTAAGAAAACAAGCAAACAATTGTTTGATAATAAATGGCTTCACCCAACCAGTAAACAGGAGTGATAGAAAGGTTTTTGTATTATAATTCATATTCTCTGAAACATGGCCAAAGAGATTCTGCCAGGGTATGTAAACAAATGATCACGACTGTATGCGTAGAAATCCTGGTATTTGAGGACTGTTATTGGTTTGACCGATACCGTGCAGCCATTTTAGCTGGTCCTCACAAGTAAAGTCAGTAAAGACTAAAGACAAGGCATTAATTTGATTTTTTTTTTTCTTTTTAATAACATTATATGCTAGTGCAACATCTTTAAGTTTTGTGAATTCATAGATCCCCCCTCAAAAACACACACACAAAAAAAAATCAAACACAATCTAAATAAATTCACAAAACAGAATATAGAAGAATACGTAAATAAAGTCTCTAATTTTGGAGATCATAAACACTTAGGATATTTCCTCAGGTTGTAAACAAGAGAGCAGACAGGAGGACAGTCGGGATCTTCTAACAGCAGGTTGTTCTGGGACAGTTTCACTTGCCAACCGTGTGCCAGATTTTGGACTAGTCTGGACTGGCCTGGTACAGCCTGGTTGACTTGTGACAATACTGTGCACAGGAGAGGAAGAAGAGACCACGGTCAGTGCCGGGTTAATGATCATCTGTGGCTTTTGGACTGAGGTCAGCTGCCAGTGTGGCTGGTGCGACGTCTGCACAGGAGACTCAGAGGTGGACGAGCTAAACAGACACACACACACACACACACAAAAACCTGTTGTTAAAGTTTAGTCCAACGAGAATCTCTCTCCTTCTGATTCATATTACAGTTTTACATTAGACCCTGCAATGGACTGGTGACCTGTCCAGGGTGGAGCCTAGGCATCACCTTATATCATGTTCAGTGTAGCAATTAATGAAAAAGTTTTACTCCAATAAACAGTAGTAAAAAAAATACCAAAGCAGCTACTGGGATTCAAGAATGACTGCACTCACTGGCCACTTTATTAGGTACACTCAATCAACAGCTTGTTATTGCAAATATCTAATCAGCCAATGAGATGGCAGCAACTCTTGCATATAGCTATAATGTTCACATGGTCAAGATGACCTGCTGGAGTTCTGAGTGAATTAGGATGACCAGTGGTGAATCAGCAACTGCAGTGCAACAAAGTCAAATCCACATTAAAGCCAAACTGTGGGTTTTCTGTGGGGTTTTACTGTCCAAAAGAAAGTGAGGAAACAAAAAGAACAAAAGGAATCCCGTCTGCCTCTTTCACTCTGGTAAGAAAATAAATAAAATAGTCTGACCCATGTGCACTCTGGTCCCTTACCAGTCATCTGACCCAATGTGTGATGCCCACACTAAGCCATAAAACTTCAAAATTTGCTAAACAAAACTAGTAATTTAAATAGCAAAAATATAACTGCAGAGAGGCTGCCAGGAAGCTCAACTCTCTCCCTGTCTGCCCCTCATCCTCTTGATCCCAGGAAGAGTAGATTGTGAAGGCCAACCCTCCTACACCCAACCTTTCACAACCACCACCTCAACTACAAATGCTGCGTTATTTCTTGCACTACAGGCTTATATTTAAATACAAAATACCTTGTTCCTTGCCTGTAGTATTGTAGATATTGAGCATTTAGTTGTTTCGATTTTCTGTACATATAGTTCTTTTTCGTATTTTTATCAAGGGAAACCAAATTTGGATCCTCTATGTACTCTACATACCATATAGAACAATTGACATGAATTAAAGACTCTTGAGACTCTTCAATCTACAACTAAGTACTGATAATCAAAAATCTAATTGTGATGAAAACAAAACCTAATCTACTGATACTGAAACCTATATTTCTATAAGTGCAAAGGTTATTTAATCTCTTCTGTAGTGAGGTTAAAATATTTCTAAAACTTTAGCATTTAGAGCATTTAGATATCATCTATAGGGCACATTTTATACACTGTTTCGATGCTATTGTACAGATCTGTTTTTTTCCTCAGCCAAATCACACTATTTACTGGTATGCTTCATCCTCGACCTCGAGAAACAGTGACTGACAAATCATAGTGAACTACGGGCAGTGTCGTGGATTTGTCTGTCTTAAAAAGGACTCCATCTTTTTCGGCACAAACTGCTATGGGGTTAGATTTGCTGCTGCTTCTGCAAACCCCCGGTGCAGACCATGTGCAGACAATCAATGCATGAACAACCCTGCAATCTACTGGTAAGCAACCTGCAAGTGCGTGAATCAAGAGCTACTTGTGTGTGGATTAGCGACAGGAATGTCTCAAAAATAGTACAAAATTGAGGAAAGTGATGACTGCGTGTAATTGTTGATCCACAAATGCCGACTCAACACCTCACACGCAGAACTGTCCGATTCACAAATGGAAATAATTTTAACAAATGAAAGATATATTTACAAATACGCATTTACTTGTAAAACTTGAAGTGCAAGTTACAAATAGGAATGTTATATTTGGGGATATCAAAACACGTGTGTAAATCAAGGAACATTTGCAGGTCACGCTATGTGAGTTTACAGATATTTATGAGACAAATCTGACCCCATACATAATTGATGTCAACTGTGCTGTTGTACGAAAGACTTTTACGAATCCTGAGGAAAGATCTGTGTCTCCGTCTGTGGAGCAACCCCAGATCACTGCACTGCCCCCACAGGCTTGTACAGTAGACACTAGGCATGATGGGTGCATCACTTCATCTGCCTGCATCACTCTGGAACAGGGTAAATCTGGACTCATCAGACCACATGACCTTCTTCCATTGCTCCAGAGTCCAGTCTTTATGCTCCCTAACAAATTGAAGCCTTCTTTCCTATTGGCCTCACTGATTAGCGGTTTTCTTAAGGCTACACAGCTGTTCAGTCCCAATCCCTTGAGTTCCCTTCGCATTGTTCATGTGGAAATGCTCATACTTTCACTATTAAACTTAGCCCGAGTTCTACTATTGTTTTTCTACAACTTGTTTTCACCAAAAGTTTAAGTGATTACCAGTCACAATCAGTCAGGATTTTTTTCCTTCCTCAAAGACGATTGTTCCCTACAATACTTCCAGTTTTTAATAATGTGCTGGACAGTTCTTAACCCAATTGTAGTAGTTTCTACAATCTCCTTAGATGTTTTCTCTGCTTGATGCATGCCAATGATTTGACCCTTCTCAAACAGACCAACATCTTTTCCACAACCACAGGATGTGTCTTTCCACATGGTTGTTTAATGAATGAGGAGTGACTCATTGCATCATTTGGGGTTAAAACAGTAGGCTCTTACCTATTCGCTTAGTTAAACGTGGAGATTTTTTTTGGCCAGGCATGTATACACACACATATATATACTTATATACACACACACTCACATAGAGTATATACATATATACATGTATATGTATATTTGGCCTAAATGCTCTGTTGTGTTTTTTCTTTTAGGGCTATGTTTTAACATAGTGAAGTTTTCTTGCTGCTCAGTCACTTGCAAAATAGTTTGAAACAAAATTGTTGTTATAAATCTATTTTAAAAAAGTTGTGATTGTGATTTTATTGTAAAAACAAAAAAAATGTATGTCATATTTTTGCCATACTGCCCACCCCATGTCACATTGTCACAATACGGTGCATCTCACCTGTTAGATGACTTGTGAAGGAGAGAGGACGGTGAGGAGTATGGAGGCCAGGGGCATTTTTGTGGACTCGCCATGGTCATGTAATCATCCTGAGGCGACAGAGACGAGCTGGGGCTGCCCTGCGGGGACATCACCATGTAGCCCGGACCTCCCTGCTGCTCTCCTTGCTCCCAGGCCTCCAGACTGCACTGCTCCATCTTCATTTCCATGGAGCTGTCCGCAGGCTTGGAGGAGCTAGAGCTCGGCTGGGTTCTAAGGGGGCTGAGAGTGGAGGCGGGGTCAGGCGGGGTTCGGACTGTTTTACAAGGATCTTCGTACACCGGTGCAGGACTTGTCTGGATCTCAGGGTTTCTGTTCCTCACATTAAGTGCCTTGTCTCTGTATTTGGGTCTGCTGCGTTTGGAGAATACAAGTGCTTGAGACTGACTGGGGTTGGAAGTTGGTGACCGGCTGAAGTCGGGAAGAGCTCGCAGAGCCCGCACCGTCTCCCGCACCACCTCATGGATTTGCTGGGCAATCGCTGGGTTACCTGGACAGAGCCAGACATAAAGATGAGTTTCAGTCATTTATACTGCACACAAAAGACACTCAGAGCCTTTCGTCTGCACTTTGTGTTCATTTAGTTTGTCACAGGAGAGCTTACGATGACGGGTGAAATGGAGCAATAGGACTGGTAATCATTGGGACAGTATAGAGTCAATAATCCAGTCGGTCAGGTCTATAGGGGCATTTAAAAATGGTGGAAAGTTTCAAAGAGTGTGTCTCTGCGAGACGGTGTATAATTAGATCCATCTATGTGATGTCAGTGCTTACATTCTACCTCTGAAAAATCTGCTTTAGGTTTCTGTTAGTTTCGGATCAAGCACAATAAAATAACCTCGTAATGGTCGCCATGTTTGTTGATGCCGTAGCACTGCCCTATTTCTAGAGGAAATATTGCATAACATCCATACCAACACAAAAGACACGGTGGAATGTAAGGTAGTGATGGACATAATGTGTGGAATGGACAGACGTAAAACAGACGAAAAAGGTGTGTAAATGGGCCTTTAGGTTACCTCCTCACTACACTGTTATTTTTAAAAGCATGAAATTTGCTCCAGATATCAAGGCCTTTCTGAACCACAAAAAAATATAGAAGTATAAGAGAAGTATAAAAAAGGGAGTTAATTGTTTTCGCTGTTATTGCTTTTTGTTAGTAGTACTTTCTGAAACTTTCTGTACTGCTTCCTGTTCATGGGGCCATTTTATTTAATTTATTTAACCTTTATTTATAAAGGGATGGATCCCTGAGAGCGAGCTCTCATTTTGCAAGGATGCCAGACTGACAGAACAATGAAACTTAATGAAAACACACACACACACATGCACACAACCATAAACTGTACACACACACACACGTGTGTGTCACACATATATATAGAAAACTGTCACACGTGTTTTTAGGTTTGTTAGCAGATTACTGCTGATATGGTGCTGAAAAAACCTGTCTGGATCCAACAACCAAATAATTTCAAAATAAAATGTAATACTATGAATGTAGATTTATGGTAACATTTCTTCTTTATAACCTGGATCTCTTGTTTCCATCCAGATCTCCCCTGGACCATCTGGCGCTGACCTGCCGAGCTCCACGAAGAATGAGCCATCCAAGTGTCCAAAGCGCCGCACACTCAGCAGAGGTATGACAACTGATGGTAAATTGCTGCAGGCGGTCACTCTGACCAGGACGAGTGATGTAGCTGTGAGGCAGAGCCGAGACTCTCCGGTCAGGCACTTGGAGCGACCCAGACCTCTGGGTTTCACCGAGACGGGCCATACCTTTAGACAAGGGTGAAGAGAGCAGCTGTGTTTTAAGCTGATACTTAAAATCTTACATTAATGGGTGGCACAACCTGGAATTTAATAAAATAATAATAATAAAATAAAATAATACCACCGGTTAAAAAATAATTTCCAAGAGATGTTTAGTAAATGGATTCAAACTTTATGCATGTTATTTAAAACATTTGGAAGAGGATTGGGAAGATTTTTTGAAAACAAATCCTCAAAAAAACTGAATTCTGAGATTGAAGTCAGAATTTGGAAGATTAAAGGTCTCATTCTGAGCATGAGGTTAAAGTCAGAACCTTTTGGATTAATGTCGACAATGAGATAAAAGGCAGAATTCTGACTTTTTGAGACTGATTCTGGAAATAAAGAATATTGAGATAAAAGTAACTTTAATCTCAAAAAGTCAGAATTCTGAATTTGAGAACAAATGTCAGCAATTCTGGGAAAAAAGGCAGAATTCACAGTCTGAGAATGAGATAATGAGACTTCACAAGATTAAAGTCAGATTTCTGACTTTTTGAGGTCAGACTATAAAAAAAAAATAGAAAAATTAAAAAAATAGAAATCTGACTTTTTAATCGCACTCCGAGAATGAGATGGACCTTAAAAAATACATTCAAATTCTGAAGAAAAAGTCTGAAAAAGACTAAAGTTAGAATTATATTATAGAAATATTCACATGTACTCCACCGTACAAACATACATAAATTTGAAATAAAAGGTTAGAGATAATTCCCCCAAAAAAATCTCCTGCGACCAATCTGTGGGTCCCAAAAATCTTTGGTAATCACTGGTCTACACAACACTGTCAACTGACTTCTGTACAACATTAAACATTTTCTGTGTTTATGGCAACAATTCATATAAGCACAACTGTAATCTGGGTTTTGTGTGTTTTCTACACAAAAACACTGAAA
Source organism: Brachirus orientalis (assembly GCA_016785285.1). Classification (NCBI taxonomy): domain Eukaryota; kingdom Metazoa; phylum Chordata; class Actinopteri; order Pleuronectiformes; family Soleidae; genus Brachirus; species Brachirus orientalis. Next base: position 1,219,335 of record JAFBJR010000099.1, on the reverse strand, counting down.
TCTGTTCTCACCTCTCTGAAAAAAGCAGCAGGCGGTAGAGTACAATAACCATCATCATCTTCATCAAACCCTTCTCCGTACTCTTCATTCTTTCGCTCCTCCTCCATTTGTGTCTTAATGGCCAAGTACCATGCTTCTTGTTCCTGCTGGTCCCCCACCACCAGCACCATGGTCTGATCCCTGGCATACAACGCCACTGCGTGGCCTTTCCTGGAACTGCCAGTCCGACTCACACCAAGACAGCATCGCAGGTAAATCACCCTGGGAAGCAAGTCAGGATACAGCTAATTGGAATGTAGATAGAAAGTGATGGAATATTTACGCAAGATACCATCAATAATAAAAAAAATAGAACAATTAAATTATAGTCTTTGCAATTTTGCAAATGATATTGGTTCATTTTGCATTTCTGATTTGAAAACAATTCACTGTCAAGTTATTTTTATTGACTGAAATCCAAAAATATTGCGCAGCAGCAAAACCTTCTCACAAAAACTTCTCACATTAGGCTTTAAAAATTATGATGAACTGATTATTAAAATAGCCGCATTAATGTTCGCTCCCCTGAGGAAACTCTTTATACGTTTTCTGTGACATCATTGATTGCAAATGCTTTCACAATTCAAAAAAAGATGGTAGCTTCAAGTTCGATCAGAATTTACCAAACTTTAGATGATGACTATTGATGGGACAATAAAAAAACTTATAATAAGTTAATCGTGGTGAATTTATATTATCATGATAATTGCAATACTTCAAGTGACGTGGAAGTCCTGTCTAGCTCACCAACATACAGTCCTTGTGATTTTTTAATGTGCCACAATGGGGAGCTGCAGATACTTTTTTTTTTTTTTTATTTACACAAAAAGTTTAAGAATCTAAAAAAAAATTATATTAAAACATTATTTTTCAGCCATAATATCATATTTTGGTGATTGTGACCGTGGTGTGAAATGAGATAATGTACCAATACCAACCCTTGCTTGCTCGATCCGAAGAGTGCAGCTTTACCAGCAGACTTCTCCATCTCGGTGAACTTCTCCTGGCTCTTGTACCACTCGAGTCGGCCCAGCCCAGTGTGACTTCCTGCTCTCAGGACAAAATATCGTCGGTGGTTGCGTTCCATCTTCCCCAGGTAGCCCTGTTTGACTGCATCACTCTGCGGCCGAGAGGAGGCCAGGAGGGCCCCAGCCAGAGGAAGCGGAGGAACCAAGGGGCCACAAGACTGGCTGCTGCAAAAGAGTTCCTCATACAAATGAGACGAATTCCTCTGCATGAAACCTTGATATTCCTCCAAGTCTTCATCTTGCTCCATTTGAAGACCATTCACCCAGCGAGGCTGTGGGGGAGAGCCAGCTGGTGGCCATGTTTGGGTGGAGCTGTGGCACGGAGATGACAGAGAGGAAGAGGAGGAGGAGGAGGAGGAGGAAGCAGGTGTGGATCTCCTGTGGTTGTCACACCTGTCATAGCCTTCAGCCATCTCATTCACTCCAAGCTGAATACCTGCACATGCACACAGAAGCAGAGTTTAAATAAAAAGGTGAGTTGGATAAGTGAGAGGATCTTTCAAAATAAAAGAATTTTGTTTTCATTCAGTTACTTAATGACATGTTTTTGTCCTGCTCCAATAACCCACAATAGATTAACAATATTAATAAGAGCAAGTTATATTTTGCTGGAGCAAATATCATGAATAAGTAATTTAAATATTTTACAGAATGGGAAAATATATATTAAAAAACATAAGTTTTGTAATATTTTAAAATAACAAAAAATATACCATCTAGTAACAAATGTAAAGCTGAATATTTTTGGCTATCGTGCTGGTTATCCAAAACAGATTTTATTTTATGAACGTACATACAATTTACGCAGGTTTCCCCGTTTCACGTTTCAGTCTACAAATGAAGTTCTGCAACTCACGGAGCTCTCCACAGCAGTTCGTCTGAGATTAGCTAACAGCTAATGTGGGCAGCTAAAATGTGTGGCTAACATTAGCGCCTACTTTTCCCAAAGCGTTCGAACAAATACACATACCTGCAAATGTCGGGTACAAACATCACACCGGGAAACAAGCGCTAAGTTCACTTTCGGGTAAAAGGGATCTCGACACACACACGTCACGGAGAGAAGACTTGTGTTGTACCAAACTCTCCACTGACACAAAATGGAGCTGCGCGAGTTTAAACCTGAAATAAAGAACGTGAACTCTCATTTACAAGAACGAAGAAGAAAAAAAAAAGTGTTATCCGTGTGGGGCTCGAACCCACGACCTTCAGACTCGAAGACTGGCGCGCTGCGTGCTGCTTTTAAACGACTAAACGCGAAGCCACACTGAGCACCGTAGGTAACGAACATTACACATGTTAAGATTTTATTTAGGTGGTTAAAGTTTTGATAACGTTGTCTTGTGTAGAAGCTACCAAGAATTGACCAATCAATGCGACAGCTCTGCATGAGTGAGTATTTCTTTACAGCGGGGATGTCAATCTCATCTAAGTTCAGGGGCCACATACAGTGCAATTTGATCTCAAGTGGGCCGGACCAGTAAAATAATAACATAATAACCTTTAAGCAACAAGAACTCCAAGTGTTTCCCTTTTGTTTTGCATTTAATGAAGTAACTTTTCACAAAATATATTATGAACAACCTGAAATTTCCTGAGAAAAATAAGTGCAATATTATACCTAAGTTTATTATTTACACATGTGCATTAAAACTTACAGATCACAGTGGATCTACAAAAGCACTGAGCAATTTGTCACGTGTGTCTGGCACAGAAAAATATAGTAGCTCACATACTGATTAGATTCCAATCATTATGTGAAACCTTTACAAATTCATTATGTGGGCCGGATTGGACCCTCTGGCGGGCCAGTTCTGGCCCGTGGGCCGCATGTTTGACACCCCTGCTTTACAGCTATTGTTAGTGCAAATCAAAGCGACCAGCTAATGTCTGCCCTTTGAATGTGACAGTAGATTCAGTCATTACAAGTAAACAAGTTATAAGTAAAGTACAAGTTTCGAACCAGTGACATTGGGGAAAGAAAAAAGAGGAAAAGAGGAGCCTAGGTATGTGTTTAATACTTTTTCGTAGTAATTAAAATAAAGATCATAAGAAGAGCAGCAAAACAACAATAAACTAAACACAAGTAAATAAAAGCAGAAATAAACTGTAATATTAAAACGTAAAAAAAAAAAAAAAAAATGGTCCAACAGCAACCAATCAAGGCATACATAAACTGAAATATAACTAGAAATCAAAGGTATAACAGAAAAGGCCAGTGTGCACAAATCAATTAAGGCATAAATAAACTTTAATATAAATACAAACAAAATAGTAAATCAAACCTAAATCAAGGCACAAATAAACTGTAATATAACCACAAATAAAGTATAAAAGAAATAAACGAAGGCACAAATAAACTGCAATATTAACAAAGTATAAAGGAAATAAATTAAGGCACCAATAAACTGCAATATAACTATAAATAAGTAGAACAGAAATAAATTAAGGCACAAATGCCCTCAAACAAACAACAGTCAGAATGTTGCAATTATTTACATTATTTACATTACATTACATTTACATTATTTTTCTCTTTTCTTTAGCTGTCTTTCCCCCCCCAGAACCTCTCTTTTCTAATTCAGCCCTCCATTCGCTGAATGACTGGTCGTCTCGTCGCAGTACAAGTACTGACTATGTGATGGTGGCGTTCTTTCTTTATTGCACTTTTTACAAATAATTGGGTCAGTCTTTTTAATCTACCCTTTGAGTGTCCCTTCGCCCTTCGTCTCCTGTTTTCGTTTTCTGTGCTGCTGTGTCGCGTAAGGCACTGCTTGGCTGGCCGGCTGTGTCTGCAGCGATGGTGACACAATTATCCGTGTGGGGATGGTGACGTACAGTAGATCATATGCGAGGGTCCAGGAGGCTGCACAGGGGGAGAAAGGAAGGGGGGGGAGAAAGACAGGGGGCGCTGGTGGTTATGTTGGTGGAAGTGTTGTTGGATCCTGGGATATGGCCTGTGGTTGCAAACTCCCTTTGAGCTTCACCTGCCAGCAGTGTTTGTATCTTCTGCAGAGGCACGGGAAGCTCCTCAGGTCCTGCCAGAGGTGCCTGTGGACCTGCGATGTCTTGTGTTGTGATGTTTTGTTCCTGTGATCTTAATATTACATTTAGACATTTACTTACAACTGATGACACCCTCATCAGTATTACATTCCTTTATAAAAACCGATTAAGGCCGGCGTGCAAAACTGTCATGCATAAAATATCATGAAAGGCATGTACATAAGGCGTATGCATTTACTGACCACTGTGTGGTCACATTGTTGCTGCATTGACCTCCGGCAGTTGGAGAGTGGTCTCATTCGTCACTTTTGCACTATTGATGATACACTCCTGGATGTGCTTGTACACCCACGCACTCCTGCACAGCATTAGGGCACAGCGCACAGAACCTGGAGAAGATGGCCTCCACTACTGTGCTACAGTCAGGACACCTGCAAATGACAACAGAATGCACGTTGTTAATATCAGATTTATATTCTCTGTTCCTTGTTTTTTGTTGTCAGCTCATGGGGATCCTTGAAGAAACAAAAACAATTAAGTCTTAGGATGGTGTTAAAGCTATACTAAGTTGTTTTTCATTTACTAAAAAGAGCCTGTATTTGCCAAAAACAATGTACCTCTTGGTATTCTCCACACCAAAGTGCAGCAGGCAGGGGGCCACCTGCCACCCCTGGCCACCCCGACACACGCCCATGGTTAGTTCCTTGCGTTTGTGAGCTAACATTCACTCAAAGTTCATTTTATAACGTTAAAAGGTGTTAATTAGTACTTTATTGCTGGTAACTTTATTTACACATTGTCAATACAGTTTTATGGACGTCACATTTTCTGAAATGTTAAGTAAAACAATGATTTATGCGCTGCGTGTATATACATCAGTATATTTATATACACATTAATATTTGCTTTAATGCGCACACTACTGGTATTTACTTGTCATTTGCTTTTGGTACTGTTTCAAACTCAGGAGATGACAGGGTCGCATTTAGGTGGAGCAGAGTGATAGCCATTGAAATGACTAAACCACGTTCCGATTCCTGCTCATTTTTTACTGAATATTTTCAATTAATTGTGTGGATCAGGGATCGAGTCCCAGTTGTTGGAAATGGCTGTGATACATTATCAAGGATGCACAGCAATTTTAATTATATAAAAGAGGATAGCACTTCATTATTCATGTTCACAAAAAAGCAAGGAACTAATTCTAAATACAGTTAATATACAAAGTTTGCATTATCACTGCAAGTAACACCAAAGTTGTGTTTCATTCATTCATTTGTATTCCTAATGTATCTGTTACCTATCAGTCGAAAGGGTAACAAGGTAAACTTTATTTAAGGGGTCAAATGTCTTTAAAATGTGATAATTGACACTGAGAAAGGTTTGTAAATATTGTTTTCTGTGTGTTCATTATCTTTTGTAGCTCTTATGTTGGTCACTGGTCGTTGAATGTTAATAAAAACTACATTTAACCATCACTTCCAGACTTCTAACTTTGACTGAGACGCTGAGACTGAGACCTTGACCATCCATTGCCGCTTTGCAAAACATTATGTCTTGAGGTATAGGTGTCAAACTCTGGTCCGCGGGCCAAATTTGGCCCGCAGTGTAATTATATCTGGCCCGCGAAGCCATACCAAATGACTATTAAAGCTGGCCCGCCGGTATTATCGCCTACAGCGCATGTGCCACTAATACTACAAATCCCAGAATGCCCTGCTGGTGTTTTGGCACGAAAATCCACACTCCACATCAGTTGGTGGCGGTAATGCTTGCCAACCGCCAAGAAAACCCACAAAGAAGAAGAAGACAGTAGTCATAGCGACCTTATGTTAATACTGGCACCGTGCTACCCCTCCGAAAAATGGCAAAAATACATTTATTATTAGCCTGTGGAAAAAAGGTTACTGTTGAAATTTAATTCAGAAGGCCGCAAATAAAAGAGGAATACGATTTTTATTTAATTTTTATTTAAGAAATGAATGCCAGTAATGTGTTTTTTAATTTGAATTTGGATTTTGCATGTGTGCAATATTAAGTTATATATTGTGTAGTATTAAGCTTTGCTTGTTCCATATTCAGTTGTTATGCAAAACTTGTTTGGGTCCATGTGAAAAGGTTCATTGTTATATCTGGAGGAAGATTTTTTGATGTTGGCCTGCGACTTTGTCCCAGTTTTGAATTTTAAGGTAACTATACACTACGTCCAGCAGATGGCAAACTTTGGTCTGGAAAAAGACGATAGAGGACATTCATAATAAAAATGGATGATCAGCAGACGACTGACTTGTATTAATCAGACATTAAAAAAAGACTGGGTGACTGCAAAGGGAAATCCAGGAATATATAAAGGCATGCTTCTTAGAGTAAGTGAAAACGAGGACTAAGGGAAGAATATTAGCGCCACTCGAAAGGGTAACAAGGTAAACTTTATTTCAGGTGTCAAATATCTTTAAAATGTGCTAATTATTCTTGAGAAAGGTTTGTATGTATAGTTTTATGTGTGTTAATTTTCTTTTGGTCGTTGGAGTAGTGAATGTTAATAAAAACTACATTTGACCATCACTTTTAAACTTTTCACTTTGACTGAGAACCAACAGCAAGAGCTTACCACTTCTACTTGGTGAGTAGAAGTGGTAAGCTTCTACTTCCCCGTCAAGCTAGTGTTTTCTGTTTATTTTCACTTTCCAGCGCCTTTTTCCACTTCAAAATAAGACAACAACTGAACGTGCTAGCAGACACATTCGAAATACAAATGAACACGAAGCACATCGTTACAATCACATGAAACCTGTGAGTGACCTGTTGTAGCATAATCCCATTGGCTGTGTGGGGTTTACACTGTTTCTAGACATAAACATGCTGATGTAATAACATGTATTACCCGTCTGAAGTCCCATCCATTTCAGACAGCCATTACAGACCAGAACTAACATGAGTGACGCGTCACTCGAGCACGCGTGCATCACGTGACTGTAACCAGGAAGTGGCTCACACGGCCACGCATGTTACGGCCATTCAGTGCGCGTAAGATTGTTACGCATGATGGTACAACGTACGTCAAAACAACCCATTGTTCATAAACATTCAAACCCACGTAATATATCCGTCCATAGGTTATAAATATATGGTCGTGCACAAAAACGTCTATCGTGACACGTTTTAAATCGTCACGGTGGCCGAGAGGTTAAGGCGTTGGACTCGAAATCCAATGGGGTTTCCCCGCACAGGTTCGAATCCTGTTCGTGACGTTTTACCATTTTTATCTCGTTTGCGTTAGATCTAGAATTTGACATTCATAATATTGATCGTCACCCCTGACATTGCCTCAGGTTCCCAAGTCGTCTGTCAGACGCCGAGTGAAGTGTTAGCATTAGCTAGGATTAGATTTGGCAGGCCGGTGCAACCCAGATAAAGAGGACACAATGCATTGTGATTTATTCCACTTTTTTTTTTTATGCAGAGCACATACAACAACAAAGTCTTATATTCAAGTATAATGCCATAACAAAGATGGATTGTAACAAAAATGATTTGTGCCAGTCCAGAAAACTTTTGCAGTACATCGTTCAAATGTCAGTTCACTGACTTGTCATCAGTCAGTAAAAGAACACATACGGCTCCACTTATCCAGGACATGAAGGGACGGTTCTGGAAAGTAGACATTTATACAGGCAAGGTAGGAAACCGTACTTTTTCTTAGCTTTTCTCTTAGATCTATGGAATGACTGGTCTCTCGAATATAATCCAAGTCTGTTTTAACGAGCTCTTCAGAGAAATTGCCTTGAACACAGAAATAAACCTCATCAGGAACACGGCCTGTGTCGTCGAGGTCCAAACTACCCTCAATACCCGCTGATCCTTACTTTAAAAATGCTCCTTTGGCTGTTCAGCACGTCATGGAAATCCTTCTGTCGTGCATTAAATAACTAATTTGTCACTAGAGGTAGAGTGTTGCAGCAATTATCGTGGCGGGGTCGCTCCTGGTGACGTACTTACCTACTGGTGGTCATGACTTTTCTCCCAGGATCAGGTAGGAGAGCTGTCACTCTTGTGTCACACTCAGGAACGTCTCCCTCCTCTGACCAGAAGGGAAGCTCACAGAGGACAAACGTCTCCCCCCCCCCCTCTTCCCTGACAATGAGGTTAAAAAGTGTGCTCAGAAATGGCCCCTTTGGTTCATCCTGGACATGGTGAGTGGCAGAGACACAGAGGACAGAGACGAGACCTCCCAGTAGAGGGAGCGAGACAGAAAGAGCTGGTAGAGAATCACCATGGAGATGGACTGGCACAGGATTACGCCGATTGTCACCACCTGTACAAGATGGAAGACAAGATGGAGATACACTGGTTCACACTGGGTGGCAATGTAACACAAGGGATCCTGGGAACAAACAATCCAAGTGTAAATTTTAGGTGTATAATCATATATTCCGCACCATAAATTCCGCTCTATAAGCCGCTAATTGCGGCTTAATTATGGATTTTTATCATTTCCTCAATCGCCCCACCGGCATAAATAAAGTTTCCTGAATCTGAATGGATATTTACGGCCGAGCGGCCACCAGAGGGCGCTCGAGCAGCTCAAGAGCAAGACAGAGAGGTTGAAGAGATGGTCGCTGTGTCTCATTTTAAGGTACCGCATCCTCCCGAGTGCGCGGCCGACGGAGGAGGCGGAAGTAGTGCGCTACGGGAAATGAGACGGTCCAGCCGACGGAGGGTGGAGTGGGCTGCGCGTTCCTTTTCTTCCTCTCTTAATAAATTCCAGCAGGCTGCACACCGAGTGCTTAAATACTGCCACCTACAGTTCAAACTCCTAAATCAGAGTTCTTCTACTCCTTGAAGTCTGACTTTTGATTTAAGCCCTAATCAGCCAAAATCTGATAAATTTAAACATATTCGATGTAAAATAAAATATATTTTATTTAGAACTAAAGGTATTATTATTTAGTGTTTTTTGTCAGTTCTAGTTTTTTGTTGTTCCAGTTTATCAGTTTGGTGATTATTAGTTTTGATGAACCCTCCAGTTAATATTATTTTTTAAATATTTCATGTAATACTGGAATAAATGTAGATGACACATATGGACAAGACAAACAATTTCCCTTAAATGTGACGAACCTGGAATATGATTTACAAATATAACTTATCTCCTCACAGATTTATGACGTGAACAACAGAAAGAATAAAACATTATTTCTAAAACAATACTTTAACGTCATTGTTAAAAGTATGTAAGTCAACTAACCAATGCAGCCAACTCTATATTTATGAATTATTCACAGCAGAAAATTTTGGACATTAAATATTAGAACTAACACAGGTTTGACCAGGTTAAATAAACCTGGTTAAAATTCTTAATCCTTTAATAATATAAAGTTGAAGACTTAGTAAATCTTAGTAAGTATTAAATGAAATATACCTAATTATATCAAAATTCTATTTTATTTTGTATTGTTATTTTTATGGAGTTAATTTTATTTATTCTTCTTTTGTTGTAAAAGGAAAAAAAAAAAGCTTGCCGCTGGCGCGCAAAGAATTCTGGGATATGGTCGGCCGCGAAGGATACACCAGAACTATCCTTTCCAAACAAGCTAACGTCCGCCGCATTCGTCGGCTGGATTCGGAGGAGTCGAGGTAGACTGGTCGAAATGGGACATCCTACGTCGCCGCGCTGTGACGCATTTTGACGACATCCGGCCGACGAATCCGCACTCAGGAGGATGCAGTACCTTAAATGAGACACAGCTACTGTACCATCTTTCTGTGTACCATAAAGAACTCATGTTTCAGCGTGGCCACCTCCGGCTTATACTGTAGTCAGGTGCGGCCTACGTGTGTATTTTTTCTTAAATTTTATGAAATTTGGGAGGTGCGGCTTATAGTCAGGTGCGCTCTATCGTGGGGAAATTACGGTAAACATTCTTTGGTTTTCGTAACATTAGACCAGGGCTGGCAAACTCAAATGATCTGGGGGCCAATGAGCATCTAGTCTGGTAAAAAGGTGGCTGGTCTAGAGGAAAAACAAAAGTTGCGGGTTGGCAATATGAAATTCAAATTATAACACAATATTCCATCATTAAAAAAAAAAAAAGTAATTAAGATGTTCATATTCATGACAATATTTCATAAAATTTGAAAGACAAGTGATTCTTTTGATAAGGAACAATGCGTACTTCACAATGAAAACATATTTATGATACAAATAAATCTATTAATATCAAAAAAATGTTATTATTACAATAACAAAAATATCGCTAGCCAATATATTTAGTATTACAGTATATTCTGTCTATGTTCTATCACCTGACTGGCATCCGTGCCTCAGCCATACGCACTATGTTGAAAGGAGGAGGAGGTCGCGGGCCATGTTTTCATTATAACATGAGGTTAAGTGGTGGGCCACATGTAATCGACTGGGGGGGCTGGCTGCATGTTATTTCACCTCTGCATTAAATTAAGCCCTTCATGTGACTTTAGGCAAGGGCCTTGCTTTACAGAGGCCGGCATCCTGTTCCTACAGGAGCCCAGATGGACAAGCAAGGCAGAGCATGTGTTTTGAAGAAAAACATCATAACTTTCTTGTACCACCGTAGTTCCCGACGCTCTTCCTTTTGTTGCAACCTGAAGTCTCAGCATTAGATGTGACTACTGTAACTTTAAGTCCCTAAAACTACAGCCATGAAACAAGAAAAAGAAATGCAACAGCACATAGATGTACAACATACAAACTATGAATCTGTTGTTATGTACTAATTGTGCAAAAAAGGTTACACTGCACATCCACAATTCACTAACTCTTTACACCTGGCATTAGAAAGCTTTTCTGTGTTCAAATAGCACTTCACTACATGCATTTACACCTGGTTTTAACATGCGTCTCTTAATGCTGTCAGATCACGGTCATCCTCCGTTACGCCAGTTCCCCCTCTTCTGCAAAGATTTCCGCTAGCAGACTACATTCATATCCTTTGTGTCGCCATATCAACAACAACAACAACAACAACAGTGTTAGCTGCATGTGACGTTGCACTTTTGTATGGACTCTCACATTAGATGTGCTGAGCCACCAATGTACTTGTATATCTGCTCACGTAGTAGTTGCGGGTGGAGCGGAGACACATCCGAGTCTCACTGCATTTACACTTCTGTTCAATGCGGTCACAATGCGTCTCCGACCACCTCCTTAAGATCGAACAACAATCCAACCCTCCATGCGTCTCGGGTGTATTTACACCTGTACTTACAAGTGGTCGAGGTGCTATTTGACTGCAATATGATCACAGAAAATGCATTTTAATGTCAGGTGTTAACAGTTTGTCACTTCACGGTGGTTTAATGTGTTCAAACCTTCTCCCTCTGATGGTCGTTGAAGATAACTGACACGAGGACAAGGACTGGGTGACAGAGGAACCAGAGGAAACATCCCTGCAGTGAAGAACACATGAAGAGCAGCAGGTGAGGGTTAGTCAGTCTGGAGTGGGGGTCTCCAAAGCATAGATCACAGGGTACCAGTAGCTCCCGGTCCCTTTCCAAGTAACTTGTCAAAGGTTTCAATAATCGAACATAAACCTGCTTACTTTTTTTAGCCAGTCAAACGCAGTGTCCCGCCCACTTCTGGCGCTGAATAATTATTGGCCAATTAGTTGTCAATCAAACAGATGCACTGCTGTCAGCTTGATGAGGGAGAGGTGGTGTGAGATTGGCAGCCATTTGTCGCACGCAGCAGGGTTTGATGTCTTTTCCGTCAAAGAAAAGCTATTGACCTTACTTCCACTGAAAACTACTACAAAGGGAGTTAATATTTACAATGTGGTAAAGGGCTACTTTGTAGAAGAAAAAAAAAGATCCCAATCAGTGTTTCCTCTAGGTTTACAGGTTTGGTGGGGTTGGAGAGAGAGTTAAAGGAATCATGGTGTTCGTGTGTTTCTTTTACCTATCTACAGTCAGGTCCATAAATATTGGGACATCGACAATATTTTTGGCTCTATACACCACCTCCACAATGAATTTGAAATAAAATGAACAAGATGTGCTTTAACTGCAGCCGTTCAGCTTTAATTTGAGGGTGTTTACATCCAAATCAGGTGAACGGTGTAGGAATTACAACGGTTTGTACATGTGCCTCCCACTTTTTAAGGGACCAAAAGTAATGGGACAAATTAACAATCATAAATCAAACTTTCACTTTTTAATACTCTACTGCAACTGACTTCACCTGATTTGGATGTAAAGACCCTCAAATTAAAGCTGAAAGTCTGCAGTTAAAGCACATCTTGTTCATTTTATTTCAAATCCACTGCGGTGGAGTATAGATTAGGGATTGTGTCGATGTCCCAATATTTATGGACCTGACTGTATTTATTTATGCATGTGTGAATGTTAGTTAGTGCTGGGCGTATGACCAAACCTTTGGTATTTTTCAAATTATCACCAGTTTCACGGTTTGCCGTGAAATCAATAAGGAATGGGTTAAGATTCGCCAGGAATGCTGGTGAATCTGGCTATGCATCACGTTTGCAGCAAGTCACAACAGCAAAGTGTGCTCTACTAAGCACTAAAGATGCTTGTCATGAAGGGGTTGAATACTTTTGAAGCAGAAGTAGTCATTAAAGGTGGCATTTTGTGTTGAATTTGGAGTAACCACCTGTAATATTACTTGACCTTTTTAATTTGTTTTTGTTTGATTCATTTGTTGTAAACAGCTGCTAGTTTGTACATTTTGCCAATAAATCAAGTTTTTTGTTTTTGCAACTGTACCGTCGGTTGTTCAGATGAACATTTAAATGATTCTGTAAGAGTGACCCTAAGTGGATACACCTCTCTTGTTGAGTCCTTGCAGTGCCATCTCACTAAATGAAAATACCCGGTATACATCATAACATAAAGCTACGAATACTCCTGGGAAGTGATGCAGTGGCATGTAACAGAATGAAAATTGAATAAGCCAATATATTGGTGTAATTGTAAATGAACTGTTTTGTTTTGACAGCATTAATATTTTAATTTAATGGTGTGTAACATATGCATACAGAAATACAAAATGCACGGAGGATAATTGAATAAGATTTTTGTTATATTTTTTTTGCAAAATGTGAGTTGTGGACACCAACGTTTTGTAAATGTTCAGGAAAAACAAGCCAATTCAGATGTTTAATGAAAACAATGATTTGTTTTCATTGAAATAAGCTGTGACAATAATTAAAAAAAAAATGAAAAAAATAATTAGCTCTCGGCCATTTTCATTCTGTCAAAGTAACTCTCGGAAGAAAAAGGTTTGGAGTGGAGACCCCCGGTGTGGAGGAAGCAGGACATGGCACACAGTGCACTTTACCTTGGCAAAGCTGAGGTAGAAGTCTCTCTTGAGCGTGCTCCTCTCAGTGGAGATGATCTGGTAGAGGATGGAGGCCAGCAGCAGGGCCAGGCCAACTCTCAGGACAATGAGGAGGACACCAGCCAGACTCTGCTGCGCATGGTAGCTGTGATGTTCACTCTCGGACTCAGAGTATTGCTCCCACAGAAGCAGCACTCCCTGAAAAACAAGGATTTCCTGAATTCATTAAAAACAAAAAACAAAACACACACACACACACACACACTGAAGCCTTAAAGCTGCAGTCTTTAACTTATGGTGAATTTGTTTGTTATTACCTCCACCAAGGAGGTTATGTTTTCACCAGTGTTGGTTTGTCTGTTAGCAAAATAACTCAAAAAGTTATGGATGGATTTTGATGAAACTGTGTGTAATGGGACAAGGAACAGATGATTACATTTTGGTGCTGATCCAAAACAATGTCTGGATAAAGGAATGTTTTTATCATTATATGTCAAACCACTCGCTGCATAGCCTGACCACGTGACACACACAACGCTGTATTCATTTATGTGCATGTCCTGCCCGCCTTGCAGCAACTTGATGGTACTGCAGTTCATTACCTCCGCCAAGGAAGTTGTGTTTTTGCCAGCGTTTGTTTTGTCTGCCTGCCTGTTTGCAAAATAACTCAAAAAGGTATGGACAGATGTTTATGAAATTTTCAGGAAATGTCTGTAATGGGACAAGGAAAAGATGGTTGGATTTTGGTGGTTATCCGGATTGCTGTCAGGATACAGGAATTCTTTGAAGGATCTTTATCACTGCTTGGCAGATGTCTGAGCTCTCCGAGTGCTTCTAGTTATTATTCTGCTTGTTTGGCTTGTGTGAACAGAAGCAATGTAATATTATTTGTATGGTGCACCCTTCATCTACAAACAGGCTCAGTCAAGCAAAACTATCTAACTAGGCATAACCTGACGAGCATTGTTATCGACTGCTCCTGCTAAAAATGGCTAGGCCAAGCTACATTTGCATCCATGTCTTTTTTACGACTTCTCAACCGGAATGTGGTAAACTTGTGTTGCGATGTCAGTCCCAGTTGTAAATTCAACAGAACCGGTTCAGATGTAAAGGGAATTAATGTAACGCTAATCACTTCCTGTGTGCAGCAGAGGGATATCACTGGGGCGACAAGAGATCTAAACTATATGTAAAGGTTTCACGCTACAGTTTTAAATGCTAGTTTCCTTTTTAAAAAGTGACGGCGTGAAGCTGGGTACCTGCGTGATGACTCCACCTACAGCGACCGCGGTGGAGGCTGGAGACCGTTCCCACTGCAGAGGTCGGGACTGAGGCTTCCTGCCTCGACTCAGAGTCCAGCCCATACACAGACTCAGTAACATGTACAGCATGGACACCTGGGACACCATGTCCCAGACTGGACAGGGAAACAAGACAAAGACAGAATTATGAAGTCTTGTTGCATCAGAGGCGGGTAAATATAGAATATGGAGGACATACATTCAGCCAGGCCGCCCATTAGAGGAATACCAACGCCGTCTCGAGAATATCTGCAGAGTGCACACAGAAACCACTGCATTATTTCATTGACAGAAAATTAAGTCTTTAAGAAGAATGACTGACTGAGTATTTTTCAGGTTGCACAAATACATGATATTTGCCTCTGTTTGGTCTTAATGTAACACTCTCGTCAGAAAATTTGTAAAAATACTGTTCACTTATAATCCTAATCCTCTTCAAATAATCAAATCAATCAAAACTTTATTTATAGAGCACTTTTTTTTTTTGCAAATGCTTCACATAATCAAATCAGTGTCAATCCCAACCTCCTGCCCACACCCTTCCCTTCTACTCTGTCAATGCGGAACAAGTGATAAAACATAGGGGATAATAATTAAAAATTAAGTGTGAATCAACTCTTCTACAACAAAATCTGCCTCAATATGACCTGCTTCTATATTCAGGACCTATGATCATTATGAAATGATGTTTTACATATGTATTTTTATATTAACTCACAGAAGAGCAACTGAAATGATCTTATTAACATTAAGTCTTAAAAAAAGGAATGACTGACTGAGCATTTTTCAGGTTGCACAAATACATGATATTTGCCTCTGTTTGGTCTTAATGCAACACTCTCATGAGAAAATGGGCTTTGTTGAGTAATTTATCAGACCTGACTGAGGGAGTATTTGTGCGTATATACTGCAGCAGCACAGAGGCGAGTGGAGGCATCCATGATCAGGTTCTTGGACATCGTTATTTACCACATGAGATCAAGGCTCGCTGTCCTAAGCCCCTACCTCCAGATAAGCATAATTGTTTTCCTTTTAATGTTGCTTTCCAGCATAGTATGTAGTTGTTGCTAACGCTTTAATAGCAAAATTTTCCACTGCAGTGTTGTGTATGTGCAGGTTGTTTAGTAGAACAGCCAATACAAGCACTTCTCTTTCTGAAATAGCTTACCTTTTTTTTTTATCTTACAACATGGCTGCCAGGTGGGACACAAATAAAGGAAGCATTTAAGCCAGTTAAGGGGCTGGGGTGCCCCTTAACAAAGCAGCCCATCTCCCATTGCTCCCCGAGACACAGTTAACTGTTGTCCACTCGTCCTGCACCTGGGTTGGGTGTGTTCACTAATGGCACGTAATAAGGATGAGTCAAACTCACTATTACTAATTTTGTGTGCAAAAATAACTACTAAATTCTGAACCTGCTCCTAAGATATCGTAGGCTGAATGTATTCAAGTGAGCCATTTGTTAAGTGGCTAAAATCAGTTTTTTTGTGTCCCTACTGGCAGCCAAGTTATCGCTGTTGTCCCAGGTTGGGAGCTACAGTGCTGTGCATAAGTCTTAGGCCACCACCATCATTGGCGTTTAGATTGAAAAGATGTGACTAAAAGTCAGTCTTCTACTATATGATCAACCTGTCAGTGAGTTGAACTTGTGCAACATGTGTATGTAATGCTCCAACATGTCTGGAGTAAACCAGGTATAATAGACCTTTTTCACAGCAGCTATTTGTTGGCATGAAATAGTAGGAGAAACACAGGTTTGACCAATAACATTAGGGTTCCATTCCAGGTTTTAAAGAGCCATGGTTGTGTTATTGTCCAAGTGTAAATGTAGGTCACACTGAATATTTGATATTATAGAAGCATTTCTGTTGAAAAAGATGTTATTTTCGAACTGCATATGTGTTTCTCCATATTTTCAGGATGTGTCCCAATAAAGTGATTGAGAAATAATTGTACAGTATGGTCATTGTAGCATTGCTAAAACAACAAATCTAATGCACAGCACTGTATGTTGTCAGTAAAAGTGAGCATCTGTGTCTCCTTCCTGGTTCTTGGGGTCCTCGTGGAACCAGGCTTAAAATAACCTCAACTGTCCCTTAAGGATTCCAGCTCTATGGCACATACCTGGCCAGGTGGATGTAGTTGCAGAGAGCGGAGATGCCCTGTAGTGCCAGCGCTGTGGTGAGCACTTTGAAGACAGTGTGCATGGGACCGCCTTTCTTCAGAGCCTGGTGCAGAGGCTGGATGTAGATACAGCAGGATATAAAGTAGGCCAGCAGCAGCAGGAAGTAAAAACTGTGGAGACCTGAGGGGGGAGGAGGCATTTTGGTCTAAAGTGAATCATGTAGCTCCCATTTACAACTTTTATAAGACAGTACACAGGTTATGGGCTGTGGCGGTGGTGAACATGTCATACCTGCTTCCTCTGCACTGAAGTGCTCCAGAGGATTTCCAGCCGAGTCGGCATTTAACAACAGGATGGTGAAAGTGAGCTCACCATATGAAGGAATCACTGCACTTTCCTGGAGAGATGAAGAAAAGAGAATATGAGTCAAAATGGTGAGTGAAACTTTATATTATTACATTCAGAAGGCTTCTTTTACCTGACCGAACAACTACTACCACTACTTCATGTTCTACTAATGACAGAGGCAAGGCAGTTTTATTCATAAAGATGTCTGTGAAGATTCTCATTCTCATGCATCTTTATGAATAAAGCACTCTTGCATTTTATTCCGTACATGAATAAATTAAAAAAATTAATGAAAAAGAAGTAAAGCTAAATAAATATACTAGTATTATTTTTATTTTTTTTAAAAAAAAGTAGAATAAATGTGATACATAAACTGTAAGGCAGCATAATATTGAAACTCTAGCAAACATTAAATAGATGAGTATTGTAGTATAACATGGTGCTTTTCATATTTTAATGCAACATTTAAATGTAAAAAAGGTTCACATTATAACATGAACTTCATAAAATCCTGTAAATGTGCCATATTTCTTTATTAATCTGTCATATCTGTAAGAAATCTAAGATTAAAAAAGTAAATTATGAGGAAAAAAGCTGTTGAAAAAAAGAATTTAAAACAGTAATTTGAAAAAAAAAAAAATCAAATTCTGACTTTGAACTAAGAATTCAGATATTTTTCTCAAAGTTTAATTTTAAAATTGAAAATCTGAACTTGAAAAGAAGAAATTTAAAAAGTCCTAGAATATGAATAAATATCAGAATTCTGAGCCAAAAGACAGAACTTGAAATTAAAGTCCGACCTCTTACTTAAATATCAGAATTCTGCAGATTTAACTTTTCTCTTTTCTTATTTGTTTGTAAAAATACTGTTCACTTATACTCCTAATCCTCTTCAAATAATCAAAACTTTATTTATAGAACACTTTTTTTGCAAATGCTTCACATAATCAAAACAGTGTCAGTCCCAACCTCCTGCCCACACCCTTCCCTTCTACTCTGTCAATGCGGAACAAGTTCTTGAATTTCCTTCTGGATCAATAAAGTATCTATCTATCTATCTATCTATCTATCTATCTATCTATCTATCTAAGTGATAAAACATATGGGATAGTAATTAAAATGGTTAAAATGGCTGAAAACGCCGTCACAGGGAGCCATCTGTATTGGGAGGAGGCTGCCATCCGGGCTGCGGACAGGGCAGACAGCAAGACATTACGACCGAACAGTGGCTCAATGGAGCCCAGCACAACCAGAGGAGGCTGGACCTCGGGCCAGCATCCCCCAGTGCAGAGGGCTCCCACAGAGGAAACACTGGAGTTAAAGACTGAAAAGTAATAAAATCAAATGGTAAATGGTAAAATAAATTATTAGTAAATAAGTAAGTAAATAAATAAATAAAAAAGGGGACATTAGATAAAAAGACAAATTTAAAATTGTCAACGTTTCTGCGGTTCCTCAGGTTCTCCAGGAAGCTGTTCCATAAACATGGGGTGCAGTGCATGAGCGCTGCCTCACCATGTGTTCTAGTATTAACAATGGGAAGAGTTAAAAGGCCAGTGTCGGAGGAACCCAGGGTCCGCAAGGGTTCATAGGGTAAAAGCAAGTATGTGAGGTAACAAGGCGCAAGACCATTAAGACAATTAAAATCCATCAAAAGGACCTTAAAATCAATTCTGAAACGCACGGGGAGCCAATGCAGTGATTTTAAAACCGTACCACGGTTCCCCGTCGTATAAAACCAGTGGTGTTAAAAAACACACAGTAGTGAGTTGGCTATGTTACATGTTGGTTAGAATCCACTGAATTTACCAGATCGATAAAATCCTGTATAATCTGACCTCTCATCTATGTGCAGGTTAGAAATCACCAGATATAATAATCATGTTATCAGAGGTGTAAACCAATGACAGGAACTCAGAGAAGTCTTTCTCTTCTGAACCTCATCTCTAATTTGACATTTAAATTCAGGTTTAAACAGCAAAACATGTAATAAAACAGAAGCCGTACATGCTTGGACACCAGCTGACTCTATATACATGCTGTCATATATTCATCAGGGTGCTGACAGTCAGCAGTAAGACCTGTTACCTGACATGTAAATCTGTCAGCGTACAGCATCTGCCACGCTTTCGGGGATGACTGCCGAGGGATGGTGTAGTTGTGCTCGTCTTTATCGAGAGAAACTGAAGGAGGAGGAGACGAAGAAGAAGTGGGGGGGGGAATAAAAATCAATACAGCTGCACCACATCTATCACTTGGTGTAAGAGAGCGCTGGGGTCTTACGGGAGAAGCTGGCTCTGGAGAGGCGATCGCTGCAGCTGAGGTTGTCCAGGTTCGAGTCCATGTCCTGATACAGCAGCAGTTTGGACTCCTTCTCTTTAGCCAGAGCAGAGTTCTCCAGCCGACACACCAGCAAACCATTATCACCTGCACACACACACACACACACACACACACACACAGGAGAAGGAGGATTGCTAACGTGGTGTGTGTTTGATGCATAACGTTCCATTTCATCTGCTTTAAGCACCGGATCTTCCTTCTTGCACATGCGTAGGTTGAGAATCTTAAACCAACAAATGTCACCTGTGACCCCAGATGCCGGAGAGAAGGCTTACCTTCTGTCACAATTCTCCAAATCCTTGATTTGATTCAATTTTTTTTTCTCTCTTTTAGTGCAGACGGGTCTGCCATTTTTAGACTTGTCTAGTTTAGTCTAGGATCGCTGGTTCTATGTCATGATAACTCATTTAATTTTTTAATTCCCATTTCAATTGCACATGGTACATGGTGTCATGAGTGATATAACGTCCAACATTTGTTTACAATATGCCACACTAAGGCCTTATTGTCCAATTTAAATCATTTATTAACAATCTGAATGTGCAACCCCACATCATGGCACTGGCCCCACAGGCTTGTACAGTAGACACTAGGCATGATGGGTGCATCACTTCATCTGCCTCTCTTCCTGATGCACCCATCACTCTGGAACAGGGTAAATCTGGACTCATCAGACCACATGACCTTCTTCCATTGCTCCAGAGTCCAGTCTTTATGCTCCCTTGTAAATTGAAGCCCTTTTTCCCTATTGGCCTCACTGATTAGTGGTTTTCTTAAGGCCGCACAGCTGTTCAGTCCCAATCCCTTAAGTTCCCTTCACATTGTGCTTGTGGAAATGCTCTTACTTTCACTATTAAACACAGCCCTGAGTTCTACTGCTGTTTTTTTTATGATTTGTTTTCGCCAAACGTTTAAGTGATCACCAATCACTTAAACGTTTAAAGAATTTTTTTCCAGCCATAATTCTTCCTCGAAAAGGATGGTTCCCCACAATCCTTCCAGTTTTTAATAATGCGTTGGACAGTTCTTAACCCAATTGTAGTAGTTTCTGCAATCTCCTTAGATGTTTTTGTTTGAGAAGGGTCAATGATTTGACCCTTCTCAAACAGACAAACATCTTTTCCACGACCACAGGATGTGTCTTTCCACATGGTTGTCTAAGAAATAAGAAGCTACTCGTTGCATCAGTTGGGGTTAAATAACTTGTTGCCAGCTGAATGATAATCGCACATGTCGCAATTATCCAATAGGAGGCTCTTACCTATTTACTTAAATCCAGGTGGTGACTTTTTTTTTGGCCACGCAGTGTATGTCCCAGTGAAAACTGCATTTCGTCTCGCTATAGTTTCAGGAAATACATCAGTGCCACAGCTTCCACCCAAAAAACGTTGACAGATTGCCCATGCATGTAAGGCCATTAGTGAACATTACCATCAGGGGTCACTGGCCACTCTATTGGGGCGTCTCCACATGGTGGGCAGCCCTGAAGGGTGTACAGGTGACAACGTTGCGTTGGAGGAGAAGATGACATTTTGATTGGATGGTGTTTTTATAATCCTGTCCGCTCCACAGGTGACAAATTTTTTAAATTTTTGTGACAATGCCTTAATTAATTGCGTTTTTAAGCAATTCAGTTAAAAATACTCCAAAAAAATAATCTCCCACCCCACCTTTAATCTCAAACTTTCTATATGGGGGACTAATTTTTTTTAAAAAAGACGGCAATCTATCATGACCCAAATCACAATATAAAGCATGCCAAGAGCGAATTTGTGCACAATTAACTAGTTTACAGTAATGCCTAATATGATTTTATGCACATTATTTTAAAAAATGTAAGGTTTCCTCCAAAGAAATCTACAGCGAACCCTCTGAGGGTCGCACTCCAGGGTTTGGGAACCACTGTTCTAACCTGAAGGCATCATTCACTTTACTGGTGCTACACAAGCAGCTGAGTGAGGCCTGACGTAGGCTTTACAAAACAAAAACAATAGTAACAGGGCTTTAGAAATGTAACAGGAGTGTGGCTGGGGCATGAAGAAGACAGGATTCAAGCACGGTTTCCTCTGCTCATTTAATCCTGAAGAAAACATTAAAACACATTGGCTTCTGTTTTCTTCTGCGTCTCTGCTCCCTGAGTAACATAACCGGGACTGTGAGGGCAGAGGGGAGGGACTACAGAAGCCCAGGAGGTACACAAAAGGCAGAAGGCAATTTCCACATAAGGAATTTATAAAAAATGGTGGTAAATGAAAATATCTCATTGAGATAAAATCCATAAATCATGAAATTATAAACAAAACTTACAAATTGGAAATTATAACTCACAAAGTGTATTTTTAACTCTGTTACAGAAACAAACATACAGACAGACAGTAGAACACCAACGCATACACTACTGTGCATAAGTCTTAGGCCACCACCAGCTTTGTTGTTTTCATGTCACTTTTGTGATCATTGGGGTTCAGATTGAAAAGATGTGACTAAAAGTCAGTCTTCTACTATATGATCGACCTGTCAGTGAGTTGAACTTGTGCAACATGTGTATGTAATGCTCCAACATGTCTGGAGTAAACCAGGTATAATAGACCTTTTTCACAGCAGCTATTTGTTGCCATGAAATAGTAGGAGAAACACAGGTTTGACCAATAACATTAGGGTTCCATTCCAGGTTTTAAAGAGCCATGGTTGTGTTATTGTTCAAGTGGAAATGTAGCTCACACTCAATATTTGATATTATACAAGCATTTTTGTTGTTTTGTTATTTTCAAACTGCATATGTGTTTCTCCATATTTTCAGGATGTGTTCCAATAAAGTGTTTGAGAAATAATTGTACAGTATGGTCATTATAGCATTGCTAAAACAACACATCTAATGGTGGCCTGAGACTTATGCACAGCACTGTACACACATTGACATTAACCGTGTAGTGCTGCAGTCAGTGACACATCAGTAGCAGCCTCCTTACCGTGGTACATGAATTTAGTGATGTACTGGCCTTTCTGCTCTCTCGCGGCGTCGCTTTTAAAAAGTCCCGTCACAGTTTTTCCTGAAGTCCCAGAACTGAGCAGTGCAGCTGCCACGAGAGTGACCAATACACACGCCATTTTCAACACATGAGCGCTAACGTTCCGTGCGAAACAAGCGCTCGTCGATCAATTCAATGAGCCACGAAGCCAGAAGTACACCGGCCGCGTCAAGCTATTTAAGTCAGAAATGCACCCAGGCTCAAAACCGGAAGTTTGGCGTCCGCGCCTTCAGTAGCAGTCCTGGATTTTTACCATACGCATACAACATTTTATTTTGACTGTGTGATTAATAAATTATTACTAACAGAGTGCTGCTCTAGCTGATAGAGCATGATATTAATATGGAAATTGTCTTTTTAATGATTCTGAAATATTTGATAACTTTGTTTTTAGCCTTGTGTTGTTTAAACGAACGATCTCCTTCAAGAAGTAATTGACAGTAAGCACTGACAAATAAACAGAAGTAAAAGCTACGGTGAAACAGCAAAAAAATGTAAACGAGCAGGTGAAGTGCAAGTACGTCCAACAACTACTGAAATATTTCTGTCCACCACTGTGATTCCATCTGAACACGAAACGTTTAAATGTTGACGTAAGACTACTAGAAAAAGAAAC
The DNA here is from genome assembly GCA_016785285.1 of Brachirus orientalis. Lineage (NCBI taxonomy): Eukaryota > Metazoa > Chordata > Actinopteri > Pleuronectiformes > Soleidae > Brachirus > Brachirus orientalis. The sequence continues at coordinate 1,196,166 of JAFBJR010000099.1, read as the reverse complement.
CTGGAATTTTATTTTGAAAGTGACGCCCGGATAACACGTTCTACGTTAAAATCCATTGACACTGCTGCCCTGCCTGGTGGGCACTGTTGACAGTTTGATTGATTTAAGATTCATGCAATCATTGAGCACTTGTCCTTCCCTCTGCGTAGCTCATTCCGACCAACCAGAGGGCAGAATGAAGTATGCACGCGCTGAATTTACCGCCCACTTTCAACGTGTCAACACTGCCGTAAAGCAGCTCTGCCCTGTCGTACGTGACACAGCGAAGGGTAAGAGGAAAACAAGTGCATCAGTGTGCGCGCACTGGTCTTTAAACCACATCCTCCTTCACTGCGGTGTGGACGTGGTTGTGTTTGTGAATTTAAAGTGAGCACCAGTTTGTTCCTTGGTGTCATTAATGTGAGCGTTAGATAAAACAGAGGACATACTTTTTAACGTAAGCTACGCAGAGGGTGGACTTTTTAATGTAAGCTAACTTTAGCTACACAGAGGATGGACTTTTTAATGTAAGCTAACTTTAGCTACACAGAGGATGGACTTTTTAATGTAAGCTAACATTAGCTACAGAGGATGGACTTTTTAATGTAAGCTAACTTTAGCTACACAGAGGATGGACTTTTTAATGTAAGCTAACATTAGCTACACAGAGGATGGACTTTTAATGTAAGCTAACATTAGCTGCAGAGAAGATGGACTTTACCAGGACTGTTCTGGTGACTGGAGGATCTGGGTTTATGTGAGTTAATGTAATGTCACTTCAAACACCGAACACACTCAAAAATATTATCTACAACTGTTGCATTATAAGAAGCTATATTCTGTACACAGCTAAGCTAACGTCTTGTATTGACAGTGTTCCCATAGGTTCTTGGAATCCTTGAAAGTTTGTGAATTCATTTTTTTTTTTACTAATTCACAAAGGCCTTGCGAATGTTTGTGAAAATTGCCCTAAATAGACATGGGTCATTTAAAGTGCTTGGATTTTGTGTAAGAAAGAAGGCAGGTAGACATTTGGGTAAATGTCTCCCACCGCAGATTTATATAAAGTTTTAAATTGAGTGTTCACAAAGTAGTATGCAATACAAATATGAAAAATGAATTCAAGCACATTACTCCAGTAAATCTGCACATGTAATTTATAGATTGAAACATTTTGAAAACTCTACTAAGCAAACCATTGGAGATAATAATTTAAGGCCTTTAATAATAGTTTTAATTCTAATCCAGGTGTTTTGTCTCTCTTCCTCCAGCGGCTCCCATCTTGTGTGCTCACTGGTGGACAGACATCCTGACTGGCGAATTATTAACCTCGATAATGTACGTCTTTCATCTTGCATGAAACGGACACACAAACGGTGCCAGGCAGTAAGCGTTCTTCTGTCTTTTCCAGTTGGATTACTGCTGCAGCCCCAGAAGCCTGGAGAGCATTGAAGATCGAGCAAACTACACCTTTATGAAGGTGAGACATTTATACCTTTAACGTAATGAATAATACACATGCTTATTGTTGAACGTCTGCCTTCTTTAACAGGGAGATGTGTGTGACTCGCAGTTGGTCGGTCACATTTTCAGCACAGAACCCATCGATGTGATTTTCCACTTGGCAGCTAAAACACACGTCGGTGAGCAGCACTTTTCCACACCGAGCTCAGGCTTGTGTGTCACTGTTTTATATACAGTGCTGTGCATAAGTCTTAGGCCATCATTAGATGTGTTGTTGACCATACTGTACAATTATTTCTCAATCACTTTATTGGAACACATCCTGAAAATATGGAGAAACACATGTGCAGTTTGAAAATAACATCTTTTT
>JAFBJR010000099.1:1147052-1194091 GCA_016785285.1 Brachirus orientalis | reverse complement strand
AGTGTGAGCTACATTTCCACTTGAACAATAACACAACCATGGCTCTTTAAAACCTGGAATGGAACCCTAATGTTATTGGTCAAACCTGTGTTTCTCCTACTATTTCATGGCAACAAATAGCTGCTGTGAAAAAGGTCTATTATACCTGGTTTACTCCAGACATGTTGGAGCATTACATACACATGTTGCACAAGTTCAACTCACTGACAGGTTGATCATATAGTAGAAGACTGACTTTTAGTCACATCTTTTCAATCTAAACGCCAATGATCACAAAAGTGACATAAGAACAACAAAGCTGGTGGTGGTGGCCTAAGACTTATGCACAGTAGTGTATTTTTTTTTTTTTATTCCCACACACTTTTGTTGTTCCTTCAGAATCGTCCTTTGTGTCTCCGTCCACATTCCAGTGGGTTAATGTCGAAGGTACCAGAGTTTTACTGCAAGCCGCTCATCGGGCGAGACACCAGCCGCGGCGCTTCTTCTATGTCAGCACCGATGAGGTGTATGGGTCCAGTCTGGATGAGGTCAGTGGAGATTGTTGGGTGGACTGATATGTGGAATGTAGGCGTGTTTGGCTGAACTTTCAAGACCAAAGGTGCCTTTTTAAAAAATAATTATTTAGGTAAATGTGTGTGACGACGCCACCTACTGTTTCATGATTCACTCTGCATTGCTTGATGTGTGTAGACAAGGCCTGCACATAACAGACATCGAGTTGTAAAATGTTTTGTTTGGTAAACAAATCATTTCCAAAAGATGTTTGTAATTAATCAAAACCTCATTTTATACATGTTATTTAAACATAAACACATAAGTAAAAGGTTGAGAAAATTTTGCAGATTTGTTCAGGCACCCCCCCCCCCCCCCCACAAAAAAATCTGTGGGTCCAGACCAAGTCTTTGAGATCCACTGTGTCAAAACCTGTGGGTTTTTTTTTTTATTAAAAAAAGAGACAGAATCACAAATATTCAAATTAATGCTCACAAATATTTTTAATATATTTTTGAACATATTAAAAATAAAATGAAGTCATAACACAATAAATTAATTGTCATTATCACAGGTTATTATAATAATAATTGTTATTATTATTGTTTTTTTACATGTAAGTCTTTGGGATGAAAGCACGTCAAACTTTTTTTGGGTAATTTTTTTATTGTTATGTCATCATTATTGGTAGTGATTTACTTCACAATTGTTTGTGAATGTGGCTACTCTGCAAAATTCTACTCACTCCCCCTCCTCAGTTCATCAGCTGTTGTGATGCAAAACTTAAAACAAGTGTCACTACCCACTTTGTACCAGAAACCCAGCTTATTCTGTGCGTGTGTCAAGTGTAACTACCTTCTGTGGAAAAATAAGCAAAAACAATTAGATTTACAATAAAATAATGTTATGCTAAGTTTTTAGAAGTTATTCTAATAAAAATAAATACACAATTTCACGTCTTTCATTTAAGTAGTAATTGTTACACAATAAAATACATGTTTTTTTATTTTCATACAAACATCTCGCGTTGCCTTTTCCTTTCAACCTGGCTTTCAAATTAAAAACCACTGACTTTGGCTTTTTACTACTTTTTGTATAAACTTGTTTTTGCAATAAAGCATGGCAATGAAAGTGTCTTACAGTTGCTATTAAGAAATAAAATATGACGTCTTAATGTTATCTTTGGTTTTTGTCATTCCACAGCTGACACATTAGTAGTCACAGGAAGTGACCACATTTGGCACACACGCAGAACAGACAGTACTGAAACCAAAACAAACCCATAATGCATTTAGCCTTCCTTATGTGTAGTCTTGGTCTTTTTTTTTTTGTTTGTTTTTTGCACAAATCACAATAGAGTTTTGTTGCTTATATGTTTTTGAAAAGGACGTTGCTCAGGCCACATGGGACTCGCATAGACAGCATGGGTCATAGTTTGTATTTTTAGCTATTTGTGTCTGTGTAGGTGTTTGATGAGAGCAGCCCAGTGAGACCCTCCAACCCGTATTCTGCTACCAAAGCAGCAGCCGAGTTCCTGGTCAGATCCTACTGGGACAAATATAAGGTACAGACAAGTCTGCACAGGCACGGTTCATTTAGTTTGACTGACTTAAAGTGACACAGTGTCGTATTTCGAGCTTCAAATAATGTTTCCAAGATGATTTTAACCGCACATCAGCTCAGGGCTGGGCAATTATACTTTTTTTTTATGTTAATCGAAATCAATAAATATCAAATATCTTGATATATTATATCCCGATCTACAAGACGGATGGGGATATAAAGTTGCACACAGGTTGTTTCTCTAGGCTCATGAAAAATTTTCTTTTTGAGATGTTTGTGCTGTAAATACGATAATATGATGTGTATTACATGCTTAAAATACAGTAGTTACCTTTCATTTCAGGTAATACCTGGTGTATTTCTTTGGCTTTTTAATGTTAAATAAAGGAAATTCATGTGTGTTTGAAACAATAAAATTGCGTATAAATATGGTCAAATTTTGTTATAACACAAATAACTAGGCTTAAAAGTGTAAAGTGACTTTTTTAAATATAATTTTTTTGTTTTAATCAACATACTGTGTATAATAAATAGGATGATAATCAACGCAACAGACTTTAAAACCAGGAAAAGTCATGACAGACACCTCATCACGATATGTCGAAATCCAAAATCTAAGACCACATCTTGTCTCATGTCACGATATACTGTAGATATAATATCTTAATATATATGAAAAATTTTACCTAAACACTTTTTTTTCCCAGAACCTGATTGTAAATATGTGACATTGTGTATTTCCTTGCCTGAGTTTGATTTTATGGCTTTTAAACATATGCCAAGCATTCAGCACCGTCTAAAAGTACTATATACAGAAAATGTATGTGTTATTAAATGTACAGTTTTATTCATTGTGACCTTATGAATTTCTTGCTGCATTTTCGATTTATTTATTTTTGTATATTATATTGACTATGTATTTTTGATTAGTTTCCAATTATTATAACCAGGAGCAACAACATTTATGGACCCAGACAGTACACTGAGAAGGTAAAAAAAATAAAAAAAAACCTTAAAATTCTTATTATTTTGTAGTTTCTATGATGTGTTCCTTTTAATTGAAATAATAACTTGTCACATTGGTTTCTAGGTCATCCCTCGGTTTGTCACCCGCTTGCAGACAAACAAGAAATGGTAGGGTTGTTTGATTTATTAGTTTTAATGTAGTAAAGAGAAAAATGAGGAAAAAAAAAAAAAACCCATACACAATGTGAATGTTCTACGCCGCAGCGCCATTCAGGGAACGCTCCCTAAATCCCGCCATTTCCTGTTCATCGACGATGCCATCGAAGGCTTCCTGCTGCTTCTGGAGAAAGGGATTATGGGAGAAATATACAACATGGGGACAAGCTTTGAAATTCCCATCTTGCAACTTGCGAGGGAGCTCATTAGGATGGTGTGTTTTTAAGAAAAAAAAATCAAAAGACAGCCAAAAAAAAGCCTATGAATTAAACTTATTTAAACGGTGTGTATGTTTATTTTCTTATTTTAGGTGAAGAATGTGCCAGAAGTGAATGATTGGCTTGAGTTTGTTCCCGACAGGTGAGTCCAGTGTTAACCCAGTCTGCAGGTTTACATGTATATTACGCTTCTAGGAAATAGCCACGTCCATGTTTGTTACATGCTGTGTCTCGGTTAAGGGTGAAGTCTTTGCGCACCAGCGGCAGAGTTTTTATTTATTTTTTCCACAGCAATATGAGAATGGGTTTCGGTGGAGCCTGGATAATTTTAAACCAAACACAGGTGCAAAAAAAGAATAAATATATAACGTTAACTCCAAAATAACAGTACGAAAATAAGATCTACTTGTGATATAATTAGGTAAACTTCATTTAATATTGACAGGGACTTAAAAAAGTAATTTCGACACATTCATATTATTTAGTTGTTAGAAGCTTAACCAGGTTTATTTAACCTGGTTAAACTTGTGTTCATTCTGGACATGAAATATTAGGAGTATCTTAATTAGAGTTGACTGCATTTGTTTAGTTGATTTATGTGTAATGGTGTTAAAATATAAAATATATATATAAAAATAAAAACTGTACAGAAATAAAAGATTATGTCAGTTCAAATCATAAATCTGTGAGGAGATAAGTTATATTTGTAAATCATATTCCAGGTTAGTCACATGTAAGGTAAATTGTTTGTCTGTTTCTCAGCCTGAGATACACGACACACCAGCGTCATCTACATTTACTCCAGTGTTACATGAAATATTTAAAAATTAATATTAATTGGAAGGTCCATCAAAACTACTACACTGGTACAACACAAGACTGGAAGTGACAGAAAAAAAAATCACTAAATAATGCTAGTATTAGTTCTTTAATTATGTCTGTTTACATAACTTACATTAATCATGATTATGATGCTTTGTTACTGTTGGTGAACCGAACAACATACTGTATATCTTTGGACAAAGACACACATTTTGCCATTTTGCCTCTGTACAGCACCACAATGAATTTGAACTGAAACCGTCAACATGTGATTAAAGTGTGGACTCTCAAATTTAATTTGAGGGTTTGAACGCCAATGTAAGCTTTTTTTTATCCAACCTCGGTTCCAAAGAAGTTCAGACGTTGTGAAAACGGGAATAAAAAGATTACACAATTATTTACAAATAGTTTTTGACTTATATTCAGTTAAATTCTTGCAAATATTCACTCATTTTGATTTTTTTTTTTCACCTGACTGTACTGCCGCCCTGCAGACCACAGGTTGACCTGCGATACCCCATCACAAGTGACAAGCTACAGCAGCTGGGCTGGAGAGCAGAGGTGACCTGGGCTGAGGGCATCAGACAGACGGGTACACGCACACGCGCACACACACACACACACACACGACAGAATGTCTGCCTGTTAAAAAGATATTTATATAACTTCTTCTGTTATTACAGTCAAATGGTACCAAGACAATCCAGACTTCTGGTCAGACACGAGCGCAAATCGAAGCAAACCTCAAAACTAAACGTCCTCCAGTGCCATGAAGATTGACTGACAGGTTTTGTGTGTCCCCCCCCCCCCCCATTTACTGTAAATCTGACACGTTACCAGTGTTTTGGTGGATTCACATTCGCATCATTATCTTCAGCTTTTAGTCTCCGAATGATCATCGGACCACGAATCGGACCTCAAGTGCCTGGAGGTGGAGCCTCTCTTAAGTTTCAACAGGAAATCAAAGCACTTTATCTCAGTATTCATCACTAATGTTTTCCACACGTCTTATTTTGGCTCAACTTTGGTTTGTTCACCAGCTTGTCTGCTTGACTACATTCAGGGGTTTGGTTCCAAACTGTAAAAAAAACCCAATCCTTATTGTGTACCAATCAGTAACTATGAATCAGCCTTTGTCTTGTGTAGGCAGTGACCAAATATTCCCATGGTGTGGGTGAGAACAGCGAAGACAGCGATGTGTTTACGTGTAACATGCAAGTCTGTGCATTCAGTGATCTTTTTCTTAATCCACTTTTGACTGATTAATGAACTCATGTTGTAATTTTTTTTTTGCCAAAACAGCTGGAGTGGTGTCAAATGCATCCTCCCTTCCATTTTGCCTCAAAGGTGGACAAACTGTAGTGAACATGTGTTTTTGAGTCCAGTTAAGGTTCAGCTTTACTGTAAGTTGTTTAAAAACACAAGCAGAGAAAGACCAGCTTAATGATGCTTTACATTACAGCCGTGTAACAACATGGTAAAATTTCTAATGTCATTTCCAGGTAATAGCTTGGCAATGCTTGTGTGGAAATAAGGAGATAATATGACAGCAAGTCTGTGCTGTTTTTCCAAGTAATATTCAGGTAGTAGCGCGATACCTGCGAATTAGTTGAGGCTACGATCGGTGTAACATACAGTCACATGTTTCCAGATAACTGCTAAACTCGTATGTCTGCTTATCGCACAGAAACGACCACAGGCGTTTCCACAAAAAATTCCCCACGTTAGAGGTAGTGTGTAAAATTTAGTCATATTCATTAGGCAAGGCAAGGCAATTTTATTTATATAGCACATGTCAACATCAAGGTATTTCAAAGTGCTTTACAATAAAAAAATCAAATTATAAATTAGCGAATAAACCCTTCCCCTCCGTAGGCTTCAGTTGGCATCAAAACTCAAAAGTTGTGTTTGTTCCTTGTGGGCAACTTACAAAAAACATTATGGTCTGTAGATTTAAAAAAAAAATCCCCATTCTAGGTTTTGCAGTCAGTTGAATTTACACTTATAGAAAATAAATAAGTATAATTATTAAATCTTCAAATGTACACACTAGACCTTTACATGTGATGTAAACACTTTGAAACTTAAAATTATTAGTGGCACATAAGGGACACATTTCAGCATCCATGATTTCCTAGCATTTTCACCTGATAGTATTATCTGGGTATTACCTAAAAATAGCAATGCAGTCTTTATAACAACACTGACAAATTATTATCAAGCCATTACCTGGATACTACATTAGAAATAAGGCGGTCGGTTCTAGCAGAGTAACAGAATTACCATGTTATTTCTGAACTGCAAATTGTTGCTCACCTATTTGTGCTGCTTTGAAATCAGCTGAGCTGCAGCGACAACGTGACATTGTCATTTCTTTACCTGCTTTTATGTCACTTTGATCAGTATATTGATGCTTCTGTAAAGACAAAAGAAACACAGGTTGAGAAGGGAAATGCAGCAAATGTGAAATCCACTCATCTCAGTCACATTCATGTTTCCTGATAAAGCTGATGAATGTAATTTAAGTACAAATAAAGGTAATATATAACCATGCTAAATAGTTCTTTTTCTCAAGCCTCTGCACACAGAAAAAACACACAAAAACAAAACATCAAGAAACATGTAACATTTGCAAATCCAAACCTTTATTTGTGGTAAAATCAGAACAGATGCATATTTTTTTTCTTCTTCTTCTTCATCGTGCAGTGCATCTCTTCGTGCACATACAACTGCTAAACTAATACATAAAGCAAATGCTAACTACCAGGCTGGTGCCACTGTGTGTCCACATGGAGAAGTCTGACCAATCAGTGAGGACGACAACAACAACACTGGGCTTCATTTCACTTCAGTCTCTTAACAAAAAAACAACAAAAAATCCTAAACATGACTACACACATTTAAATTTTTGTAAAGATAAGAAAATTTGAGTGAATTAACACCACAGAGTGTTGATTTTTGTGAATTCCGTTTATCTGGACGAGTCTACAAACTTAGTTTTCCTCAAGTTTACATTTTAGCGCACAAAAGGCTATAAAATGTGATAAATAACTTGTGTGTCGCATCATTTTTTCATCGATAAAGGCCTTTGCTTTGGCCCTATTGCATTCTGGTCAACTAAGGCTACGGGTTCATTTGTGCCAGAATAACTTCAGACTTATTAATTTAATGCAAAAATAAACGAGTTACAGATCAGCTGCGGGTTGCAAACTAGAGTAAAAAGACAGCAGGATGGATTCCTCATTACTGAATGGCCAGAAGCTCCACAGCGACAACATCAACACACAACACCTGAAAATATGCAAATCACAACAACAATAGAACCACAGTTTATTCTGTTATGAAGACTTTAAAAGGTCACCACTTGCCAGAGAAAGTCACATCAAGGGCCTTAACGGGAAGGAAAAGTGTAAATACTTAAAAGGAAAAAAAGAAAGAAAGAAAAAAAAACAACTTGAGAGAATCTGGACACTTTTATACATAGTTTTTTTTTTCCTCTTTTAACAAAAAATGGTCTTTGCTTGTAATATTTTGTTTAATTTTTTTTTTTAATCCAAACCTTGGCATACATAGTGGTACTGTCTCAAATTTTGTTCGCCAATTTAAAAAAAATAAATAAATAAATGCTCACGGATGATTATCATTGTTGGCAATGGAGCCTGTCACACAAGACAGGTTTGTGGATCTGATCCAATGTGACTTTAAAGGTTAACTCGTGTAGACGTTCCTCTGGGTCTGTCACGCTCGCATCGACTGTCGGCATGTCACGGCGCCACGTGCACATCTTCGCAAACTGCTGTGAAGTAAAGACGTTCACTGATCACGATTTGCAGCGGCAAGAACCGCAATTCAACGTCTGCGAGTAAAAACGAAGACATTTGCGATACATGCTCCCATGATGACGTGGTGACACATCGGCCATTTTGTCACCGTGAACCAAGCAATGGTCTACAGTGACCGTTCAAAATGGCTGCCATGCAAAGGGCCCGTGGTATTAAACTTCATCACTCTCGAGGCTGAGTGTTGTCAAAGATGTGCACATGGCGTACTGACATTATCAGTGACAGTAATGTTGTTAAAAGCTTCACATTTGTAGAATAAAGAGTTTGTTACCGTGACAAATCCAAAGAGGAATCCCTACGCGTTGCATCTTTAAACATTAAAAAGCTCACACTACCCCAGAAAAATAGAAATTTTCACTCATACCAATGACAGTCAACATTCAAGTGCCAAGTGTTTTTGTTTTCTTGTCTTTTGGTCAAGTCACTTTGTAAAATATCAACTTTTGTATTAGGCTTATAAAAATAAATATTTCTCAGAAATGCTCAATAAATTACACAAACTAGCAGCGGAAAGTAGACTCGAGGACTGTGTGCAAACAGCTGAATTCTACACTTGCTGTCAACTAGACCTCCACCTGGTCCCAAAAATAAGAATAAAACAAATTGAATTAAAACAAAAACAAAAAAAACTGTTTTATATCTGGAAGAACCTTTCCACACACACACACACACTCTCTCAGACAGACATATACGCTGTAGAGAAACCTCTCTTTCTAACTGAGCTAACACTCACTCACTCACTCACACATACATCACTCCTCAGAGGTTCTGAAGGACGTGTGCTACAGGCAACTTTAGCATAAACTAAGTAAAACTTGTTGGTGTTTTCAGTCTTCTTACAACAGAGGGGCCTGCAGGCCACAGCAACGGGAGCATAGCACCAATATTTATTCACTGACTATCAAAATATTCCCCCCTATCAAGTTCGTTACCCATAGTGATTCGGAATCCTTTGCTGTGGCGACACAATCCATTTATTTGTTGCCATGGTTATGCAGCATACAGTGGAACCAACTTCACTCAAAGCTCCATTAGGGCTGGGTATCAGCCTTGAATTTTTAAGGCATCGCAAGGTTTTGAAAACTATTCAAAAACCAGAAAATAAAGTGCTGATTTTACTATTTGTGTGTGTGTGTGTTTAATTCCAAAGGAAATAAACGGAGCCTGCTCCACGTTAATGTTCAAGGCGTCACGAGGAATCATCTGCAAATCAGACACACTTCAACACAAGTGACTGAGGCTTTATCCACACGGAAACGGAACAAAATACGAACAATCTTTTTTTTCCCGTAAACACGGCATAGTTTCTGGAAATAACGTCATCCACACGGTAAACCCCCCAAAACGACACTAAATGTAATGCATATGCCAGGCCTGTATACGACATGCACACTGTATTCAATGTTTTTGTTTATAAATATATATTTTTTTGGGGGGAATTTATACTTCTTTTTTTTTTGAAGTATACATTATAATCTATACAATCACAGAAACACAGACAGAATGAAGAAAGCCAGGACGACTCAGGAAAGAAAATATAAGTTAACATTGTAGCAAAGAAGACTGAACCATCTCCACGCACAAGAAGAGGAAGACAACGATAAAGATAAGCGGCAGCGAATGCAAGCGCAAGAGAGAGAGAGAGAGAGGTGGGGTTATGACATCATCGTTTTCCCAAAGTAAGACAAAAGGCTGGCATTTTGAGATTTTTCCCCACTCTGCGACCTGTTTTGAAATAAAAGTTGTTTCAGTGTGGATAAAAAAAACAAAACACTCAGACTAATTTTCGTGTGGACAACCTCGAACATTGGTATCATAAAAGGTCACATTAATGACACAAAATGGAAGCTAGCCGTACAAATTTACCTTTTTTTTTTTAGCCTTACTTACGTAAAACCTTCTACCTGAGACACGTTTCAGAATCCGTTTGAATGACTGCTGAGAAATGTTGAGAATAACAGAATTACCATGTTATTTCTACCACTGAAGCCAATTTTTTTAGCAAAATTGCAATTGGGTAAATGTAAATTGCTGTTTACTTGTTCTATTTTTGCAGATGTGCAATACAACTGTAATTTTTAATTAATATTTTTTTATTATTATTTTTATAAAAAAATGTAAACAATGGATATTTTTAGGTTCTCATCCTCACATTATGTGTTAATGTACCATCTTGGTTTACCTCTACAACAGTAATTTATTGAAATGATGCTTTACTTGAAAAATTATATCCCAAATGAAATCACAAGTTGTGTCACAATTAGATGTTTGACCCAAATTGTTTAGCCCCAGTTCTTACTACATTTAGCTATAATTTTGCATGTGCATGATAGGTTCACTTTTGTTGTAGTAATCGTTTGGTATTTTGCTGACAAATACCCAGCCCTAACTAGTAAAATGTGTCTGTCTTTAGCAAATCAGTGATTCAGTCTCACTTCAAGGCACCATGCACATGTCAGACGTCAGGCTTGTTTGTGCTTTAATCCAAACGGAGCACTCACAAAGAAAAACAGTCATGACTCTTAGTGATGGCAAAGCCCCTTTGTGGGCATTCTGAGGGTGGGCCACAGTGGTATATGAAGTGTTGCGCCAAAGCAAATCAAAGTAATTACAGCTAAGGAGAGATATAATAATCTAAATAACATTGCATATTTATGTGCATACTCTGAACACTACGACATGACAAGATTGCGCTACACACAACATAAAAAGTGAGGTAAAATGAACTTTGATCTTTGTAAAGGACATCTCAAAATGTTTTAGTCCTATCAACACTACTAGCGGTTGTTAAGCTAGGTATGGCGCATCCCATTGTAGTCTGAACTCAGAATTTCTGAGCGCATTGGGGACTTACTTACTCTGGAACTCCCCCGAGTGTGAATTTCCAACTCGGAAACTTGGAACAACCTCTAAAATCCCTGACACGGGATTTCAAGATGGCTGCCACAATAGACACACTGCTACTTTTAATGTTGACAGCACTTATCTCGGATTTGTTTCACAGCAAATTCATACATATAGTATGGTTTAAATTTGAACCCTATAAATGTTGCTATGCTAATTGTGTGCGCAAAAAATATCTTGGCTAACAATAGCTAGCCCAAGATACCTTTGTGTCCATGGTTTTTTCCCCCCTCGACTTCTCAAATGGAATGCGGTGAGCCGGGGTGACGTCATTGTCAATTCCGAGTTCTGATCTAAATGGAACACAGCATCACATTTCTTCACCATGATTCTATCTGCCCCCTAGTGACTGTTAGAAGGCATAGCAACGTCTACACACAACCAGAGCCATTTAGTGCTCTGTCCCCGCGTAAAGTTTCTCCTTTATTTTGAACAAAAGAGAGACGGCGCTAGCTGCGTGCTAATTTTGTGGACGTGGATTCAAGTAACAGATGATCCTTCTCGCATGTAGCTTCTGTAACGGTGTCGGCTGGCTAATCAATCGAGTGCTAAACACGCGCTATTCGGTCACTATTTTGTGTATTGAGTTTGGTAGCTTCCTTCTACAATATGCTCCAAAACAACTTAAATAAGGAGATTTCCCGACATTACTGTGTAATGAAACAGAACTGGAGTAAGGATAGCTCCAGTCTCCTCCATTTTGGATGTGCATGTTTAAAAACTGACAGTTATAAAATAACTGTCCACGAGACAGCTGGTCAAGAAAAGCTCTACATTTCAAAGTGTTCCCCCAGACTATTAAAAGTTTTAAACTACGAGTTTTAAACTAATCAGATCCTTCCTGTATGATTGTCATTTGCAGTACCATCTCCTAACATATACTCTTCTACCTTCCTGCTGCTTATTCCTCTATATGACATCTGAGAAGGAGACAGCCCAATGCAGCTGCACGAGAAACTTAATAGTGTGCCATGAGAGAAAGTCTCTGATTGGTTAAAAGGACCTACTAAACCAATGACTTGAACACGTCAAAACACAGTTCTGGTCAACAGCTTGATCCAGTTTTTCCACCAGGGATCATTGAGTCTGTATCAGACTATGACTTGGAAAAATAACAACAACAATAACAGTTAGTCTGACAGTTAAGCCAGCTTGAATAGTTAAATGAAAATACAAGCTAACTTCTTTTTTGGTTCTTTAGGAAGGTTGATATGTTAGAGTTGGTTGCTTTTTTTTTTTCTTATAACACATAAGGGACTGATACACCAAGCATATCCGAAAATAAAAGTAACACTAACACGAGAACTCTAACTGTTCTCAAGGGAAATTGATTTTAAGGTTGACCTGACTTGATAAAATGGTGCATAAATCATAAAAAGATGGTAGAAATTTTTAACGTAACTAAAGCCCGCTGTAGAATTGTGTTTACTTGTTTGGCATTTTTAACCCCTTGACCAAAAAACAACAACACTTGCATATGTTTTTGTTGTCTAAGTCCAGCCTTGCCATTTGACAAAGCCAGTGGGCAATTTGAGGGATGTCATTATTAGTCTGTGTGTAATAACAACAGATATTTTGAAGAATACATATAGTAAGTTTGTTCAAATTGCCCACTGAACTCAGTTTAACAGACACTGCATGGGCCAAAGTTGAGTGATTACAGATCTTCGACACCTCAAGTGTTATTTCACTTCAAAAATTCACATTCACTGGAGATTCTTCTCTTTCCATTTTGAACTATTTACACTTCATCTACATTTTTATGTCACTTAGGTTATTGAAGTAAACGAAACAAATTAATAGCGATAAAAAAAAATTTTTTCTTTAAACAATTTTCCCCACCAGGTGGCAGCAGAGGATTTTTTAAAAAAAAATCTGCTGCGGATTGTGGAGGGATTCAAGTTCTACCACTGAAGCCTCCAAATGTACAGTGGAGCGTCTCCTTTTTAAGTTTATGCTGGTACTAAACTTGGACGTTAGTCTCGGGTACAGGTCAACTGCCCCCGTGGCCCAGTTTCATGGCAGAGCAGAGCGGGGGCTAACCAGGTATATAGCCTTAAATCACCGTGATCTTAAAGATCTAGCACACTTTTAATCTGTTTAACATCATGCTGTGCTATGCTGGGCTACAATAAAATGGGACAAGTGCACAACAGTCACGGCACAGCACTTTGGTGCGAGCTTGTGCCACAATACGAATTTCAGTGCTTTCATTGTCGGCTAATATTGTTCATTAGAAAAGCAAAGAGGGAATAAAAAGCCGAGCTGAGTAGACTGGGGGTATTCAGAAGAGTTTAAAGATTCAGTCATAGTACAGTAAGACATGACATGATTAAAATGTGCTTTAGAGGTAAGGCGTTACCAAAAAATAAAATAAAATAAAATAATAATAAGCCCCAGCTGTGGCTGCTGTGAAAAGGATTAGGCCAGCTAGTCCAGTTCTTCACATTAACCTCTGAGCTCAACAGCTCTTTAAGACCTAACAAATAAACTGGAATGACGTATTTTAGAGAAGACTCTTCATTTAACTCTCCAGGATAGAGTGAGCAAGTAAAATTTTAACCATTATTTTTGTTGTTGTTGTGTTTACCCTTGAAAGAAGCTTTTGGCAAACAAGGGTTGTAATGTTTGTGGTGGAGGTGGAGCCAGTTTTTCCCAAGATCATGGTGGCACTAAGAATCAGCAGAACAGCCACCGGTTAAAGTATCTGTTGTTTTCAGCAGCAGTTACGTAGATTTTTATTTTTATAATCGCAAATAAGGGCTGGGCAACATGGGAAAACATTATGATGATATACTTTTTTTAAATATAATTTGATTATATAAAATTATATCAACACACATGATAGCATAAATCGATAGGCTGTAAATAAAATCTGGATTTTTTTAATGCTATATAAAAAATCCCGATATATCCCGATATACAAGATATATCGGATTATAAAGCTGCACACAGGTTGTTTCTCTTTTCAAAGGAAAGTGACAATACACTGTAAATATTTTGTAAAATAAAATCTACTGTTTATGATGTGTTGACTGTGTATATCATATGCTTAAAATACAGTTATAACGTTTTATTTCAGATTCCTAGATTTTGATGTTGAATGAAGGATATTTATTAAATATGATGATTATCAGTGCAACATCCTTTAAACCAGTGTTTCTCCATCCTGGTCCTTGGGACTCACTGCCCTGCATGTTTTAAATGTTCCCCTGCTCCAGCACACCTGATTCAACTAAATAGGTCATTAACAGGCTTTTGCAGAACTCGCTGATGAGGTGATTATTAGAATCAGGTGTGCTGGAGCAGGGACACATCTAAAACATGCAGGGTTCTGGGTCCCGAGGACCAGGACTGAGAAACCTTGCTTTAAATAAGGAAAAGATCACAGATATCTTATCATCATAGGACGATATCCAATATCTAAGACCATACCTTGTCCCACAATGGAGATATAATATCAATATATTGCCCAGCCCTGCCCCTAATTGTTGAAGCATTGCTTTGGTACCACTGGAGAATGTGCTTAATTCTCAAGTTTTGACAACTACAGTGATATTATCGCAATATTTGAAAAAGATTTAGAAAGTTTAACTCTAACATACCTTTGTTGCATAAGATTCGTCCTCTCATTACATTTATTACAAACACGTGTAAATGGAAAGAGAAACACAACCTTATCTGCTGCTGCACAGCTACACCAAGTGGCTCTACTTCCTCAGGCATCATGTGATCCAGTTATTAGTGACAAGATGGTTTTGAGAAACCCAAACTCCAGCTCAAACCAGAGCTATAGATGTGTCATACAGGTCAACGAGAAGGACTTCCCCAAGAGCATAAAACCTCTGCTATAATTATATAGCTCAATAACACATATTTTTGGATGAAGGTGTGTTTTTAAAAAGGTATAGAAATATGCTCAGAGTGGTAACATGCTGTTGGGAACCAGCTCGTCAGTGACCTTCTGTAGAATTTGAACTCTAATAGTCTGATAAGGAATGACAATGAGATTCCCAATCAGTTTTTTTCTTTTTCTTTTTTTTTTTTGCCAAGGTTTGATTTAGTTCAAGCCTAGTTTGTTTCCTTCCAAACAGAAATCAAGAAAACATGTCAGAATCCACATATGACATTAAATACACTTTTTGTCACAGTTGGCCTGATACTTTTGGCCAGTTATGCTTTATGGCAATAAAAACAAAGCGAATACGAAACAAAGTTCAACTGCTGAAAGGCACGGTACAGAAACAAATGATCCTCCACTTTGTTTGCTCCAAACATGGAAATGCCTTTTGTGGTTGTGATATTAGCAACCACAAGTCCTATGACTCTTGTCTGATGGCAACAAATGACTTCCTGCGCTGCAGCCCCTAGACTCGATCTGACATCTTTATCAGACCTTAGTAAATCAGTACTTCGGTACATGTTTTGAAAAGGTGAAAAATACATTTTGCTTGGTCCGTGGAGCCTTTTAAACAATCTGCCATGTTAGCACAGAAGACCGTTTCAAATTTATATGCAGACATATTTGTGACTTGTCTATGCCTGTGCTATATTTTAGCGATTTCTCTCAGCTGCTGATTTACATGGCCATTTGTGACATAAATATGACATGAAGGAACACAGCTTTGGGGAGAACACAGACAAAATCTAAAATAATAAAAAAAAAAAGATATCCCCTAGTCTTCGCACATACACAGTACTGTAAATCCCATGTGTCTATCTGTCTTGGGGATTAAACGAGCTTTAATTTAAGTGGTTATTTTTCTTCAGACATACCTCAGAGGGCAAACCAAGGGATTTTGTTACTGGAGGTAAACCTGTGGCTGGGTGTTAAGAAAAATAAACCACTAAATTACAAGGATCCTTTGAAATTGTGGCCAATTTTCAAGAGACAAGATTAAACAGCAACTAAGAAATAATAATAATAATAAAAAGAGAGATGGACAGCTGTACAAATTAATGTGAAGGTGGAAAGGAATTCAAAAATCTTAAAGAGGAATTAAAATATCTTAGCACAGGAGGATGGAAGGAGGGCTATATAAATGAGTATAAATAGTTTAATAACATGCATGTGGATATTTGGGGGTTAAGAGGGGGAGTGAACTAGGGATGGGCATGATTTTCCAATATTCAAAACAGTCGCTGGATTTTGAAAGACTCGTTAATGCCACCAGCAGCAATTTTGTTGAGTTGTTTCTTAGCATGAAGTGCTGTGAGACTGATGTAGAGATGCTGCTCTACAGCTGAGGATAAACATGCAGAGACAGAGACCACTGGCAGGTTTGAAACAACAAGTTCTATGTGCAACTCTGTTATAATAAGTTATGCACAGAGCAGAGTGCTCCACTAATCTCACAGAGAGAGAGAGAGAAGTCATAGAATGCATCAAGTTCCGAAAGACTAATCTGCTGTGAGAAAATGCCGGGAAAAAACTGTCCAAATTGAGCACACGCACATAGTTGATTCCAACATCTGGCAAAAAAGTCAATAAAAAGGATTGCTAGATACAGTTTACTGAAATGCATCAAAAGACATCTTCAATAATTTATAGACTAGTTCCAAATAAGGTTGCAACCACTAATTGATTAATCAAATATTGATTACTAAATTAATTAGTCACTATTGTCTGATGTTTCAGCTTCTTAAATGTGAATATTTTCTTCTTTCTTTGCTCCTTAAAACAAAGTAATTATTAAAACTAAATCATTTTGATTAGTGGACAAAATAAGACATTTGAGAACGTCATTATTTGACAACTCTGACAACTAATCAAATTAATCAAGAAATTAATCAAAAGATTAAACTTTATGAAAAAAAATAAATAATGAGAAGCCATAGTTCCAAGTGGATATCAATTAATGTTTTCATTTGAAATGCCCATCCCTAGTGTGGACAAATGGAGTGCAGACAACACTGTGGGGGGAAAGAAAGGAGTACAAGTGAGGAAAAAAGATGAATGAATGAATGAAAGAGGGATAGAGGGAGGGGTAACCTAGTTGCCCCACCAGTCAACTTGAGAATGTGAGTAGTTGCCTCCATATCCGTCACTGGTGTAGAAGTTGCTGAAACCACCTGAGAGGCAAGAAAAGGGGTAAAAGTTTTAAAACAAAATAAAAGTAATGTTTCTCACAACTATCAGAGTGGCTGCACTTTTCTATGACCTTTAAAGCTAAAAATATATTCGTATCTGACATAGTAGTGATAAAATATTAAGTATTAAATCATTAAACTACTAGATAGAATTAGATTTTCACCTCCTCCAAACCCACGAGTTCCTCCGTGTCCTGTCTGGTTGCGACCTCCGCGTCCACCAAATCCCCCAGTGCTGGATCCGGCAGCTGTTTGACGGTAATCACGTGCACCAAAACCTCCAGCAAACCTGGTGATGAAATCATAAGCATTTGTTAGTGCGGATCCCCATGAGTTGCAACTAAATGGCTCACGACCCAACAGTGGGTCACTGGGCCAAATCGAGAGGGTGACAGAACTGGCAAACAAAGTTTATACTGGTATAGGGTGGTGATAGTGTATAAGCACACTTCACATTTCTCTGCTGCTCAATTCAAATTAGTCTTTTATTACTGTATATTCATATCAAGTCATATGAATGTAAATGTCTAAAATCTGTTTCACTCCATCTGACTGTTTAAATATCACACTGATAGCACTGATTTTGACAATCGATGCATCGGTTTGACTGTTTTCTTTGCTCCATGCAACAAATAATCCATGTAACACCCCTACAATAAGTGACAGATTAGCTAGTTGCAGCACTGTCTGATAGTATTGTTACTTTGACTTGTTTTGTTACATATCTGGCCATTCAAATGTCAGTATTACGTTATTATAGCGCTGGGTTTGTTTATAATACTGCACTTTCCACAAGTTCTAATATTACTACTTCTCCATGACTTGGAAAATGATAGTTTTAATTTATATATATGAACAAAAACAAGCTGCTGAAGTTTTTAATGTGAATGCAGACATTAACTAGTACAGCCGCAGCTCTGACAGAGACTCTGTTCTGTATGTGTGTGTCACAGACACATTCATCCTGCAGGTTTCTACTTTTAGTAATTTACTTATAAAGGTAACATTAACGATCAAAACATCAGATATAGACCGAAAACAATTACATTGCCTTTGGACAGTTGTTATAGTAGTTAGCAATGGGGTATTCAACGTGGCCATAAAGGAAAAAGAAAAAAAATCACTTTTAGTGTTGTGAGGAGATAGAGGTGGGTTAGGGTTAGGGTTAGGGTTATCACTAGATACATAATGTGTCACTAGATACAACCCCAATTCCAATGAAGTTCAGATGTTGGGTAAAACATAATCAAAAACAGAATGCAGTGATTTGCACATTCTTTTTGACCTACATTCAATTAAATATACACTTCAAAGATAAGACATTTAATGTTTAAACTGATTAAACTGAACATTTTTTTGTTGAGGAATCCTCAAAGAACACCTGTTTGGAACATTTCACAGGTGAACAGATTAATTGGAAACGGGTGAGTGTCATGATTGGGTATATAAGGAGCATCCCCAAAGGGTTTGTGGTTTACAAGCAAGCATAGGGCAAGGTTCACCACTCTGAACTGTGTGAGCAAATAATCCAACAGTTTGAGAACAACACTGCTCAATTTACAATTGCAAGTAATTAAGGGATTCCATCATCTACAGTCCATAGTATCATCAAAAGATTCAGAGAATCCAGAGAAATCTAAGCGGCAATGCCGAATACCAACATTGAATGCTTGGGACCTTCAATCCCTCGGGCGGCTCTGCATTAAAAACCAACATCATTCTGTCAAGGATATTACCACGTGAACTCAGGAACACTGTAAACAGTTCTTAAACAGTTCTTAATTTGCTTATGGTGTTGTTATCTACACAGCTTTGATTTCCCTCTCTTGCTTAAATCTGGCAGATGATTTTTGTTCAGATAGTTAGCCGTGTGTTAAGGTGTAACTTAAAGAGTGAATTACTGCACTATTTTTTTTTTCAAATAAACTACAGAGGTGCAAAAATTCAGGTCCTGACTTTATGAATGGCAGTCCCTGTGTCATGTTTGCTGAAGCTTTCTGGAGATGTGCAGCGTGTTTACCTCTTAGAGCGCCCTCTGTTACTACTCTTGTGCTGGTGTTCATAGGCCAGGCTCTCGAGCCATGAGGGAACTTCCTGTTTGGCCTCGACCAGGATGTCCAGGAGGTCTTTGGTGATGTTCCCATTCTTATCATTGAAAAACGATGTGGCCAGTCCTGCGGTTTAAAAAGTTGCTCAAAGTCATCAGCATTTTACAGCAGTGCAACAGATGTCACATACACTACCGTTCAAAAGTTTGGGGTCACTTATAAATTTCCTTATTTTTGAAAGCACTGTTTTTCAATGAAGATGACATTAAACTAATCAGAAATACACTCTATACATTGTTAATGTGGTAAATGACTATTCCAGCTGCAAACGTCTGGTTTTTAATGCAATATCTACATAGGTGTATAGAGGCCCATTCCCAGCAACCATCACTCCAGTGTTCTAATGGTACATTGTGTTTGCTAATTGCGTTAGAAGGCTAATGGATGATGATAGAAAACCCTTGTGCAATGATGTTAGCACAGCTGAAAACAGTTTAGCTGCTTAGAGAAGCTATAAAAGTGACCTTCCTTTGAGCTAGTCGAGTATCTGGAGCATCACATTTGTGGGTTCCATCTAACCTCGTCAATGTCTTGACTATATTTTCTCTTCATTTTGCAACTCATTTGATAAATAAAAGTGTGAGTTTTCATGGAAAACACAAAATTGTCTGGGTGACCCCAAACTTTTCAACGGTTGTGTACTTTTAATAAATAACAATTATGGCCCACATACAAAAACTGTTTTATTCATTCCTTGGACAATAACACAAGTTGATACAAAAACATAAATCCACTTCTGTTATGTTAATATTGCAAACAAAAAATAGGACCACCCAAGTACAAGTTGCATTAAAAAGGGACTAACGTAATAATACCAACATAAATAAATACAGCTACATAAACAAATAAGATAAATCTTTGTGTCTCGCTATAATCAGCTAATAACCAAACCAATATTTTAGGTCACATTCTCCTGACTACATTACCAACGAGGATCAGAGGAGACATATAGAAAATACAGTTGGGTACATACTGTACATATCTGGAAAAAGACACCATTTGATTAAAGCAAAAGAAATGAAACAATCAAGTATCTGAAAAGCATGTTCTTTTGGGTTGAGGTTGACGAAGAATATTTGAAGATTTTATCGGTTTATTTTGTTTTCTCAGCCAAAGGAAGGCCTTCACATGCACTGACAACTGTTTGGACCTCTGTTTGTAAGTGTTGCAAATGCAACACTTACAATCAGCTGCAGACCTTTATATGCTTGATCTGACAGGGAATAGTGAGGTAACAGGTCATACCTGGCCATGAATCTGCCTTTAATCAATTGTACAATTATTTCAGCGCCACCCAAAATGGATAACAATATTTAAAAATGCTTATAATTCCTCAACCGTTAATTTGATTTTTTGTTCAGTCCCTCAAATTAAAGCTGAGAGTCCACACTTGGATCCCATCTTGATTGTTTCATTTCAAATTCATTGTGGTGGTGTAGAGAGGCAAAATTGTGTGTCTTTGTCCAAGTGAATATTTACACCTAACTGTATAAATGAATAGAAATTGGCCTCCTTTGCTTCAAAAAAAATGGTACTTTTATGAAAGTAATTCTTACCTTTCTAATATCAATTCAAGCATCCACTCTAGAAATAACTTTTTATACATGGCTTTCATGTCTGCCACATTTAAAATCTGGTATAAAACATTTGAAGAAAAAGGTTGTGTAACTCTAGTGACTTCAGTTGTAGTCTTACCCAGGTTTCCGACTCGTCCTGTACGTCCTATGCGGTGGACATACTCCTCAATGTCACTGGGCAGGTCAAAGTTAATAACATGTTTCACATTGGAGATATCCAGACCTCGAGCAGCTACCTGCGCACACAAGACGAAAGCAGAAAGAACATCAATATTCAGTGCAGATATTTTAAATGAATAGGCACTTCACAAATTTCAGGAAGAGACACAGTATATTAATAATACAGTACAGTTTGTGATTACTGACTGCTGTAGCCACCAGAATGGGGCATTTTCCTGATCTGAACTGGCTGAGGGCCTCCTCTCTGTCTCGCTGAGAGCGGTCACCATGGATACTGGTACAGGCATAGCCCTCCCGGTACAGGAAGTCCTCCAAGGCATCAGCACCCTTTTTGGTCTCCACGAAAACCAAAGTCAGTGAGTCCTTACCTGGTGAAGCCGAGAGAAAGACACCTGAGATTAATAATTAAAGGTGAATGGAAAATCATGGCTGTACTACCACAAACAGATATACTGTAGATTTTATCAGTAAATACAAGACAGTTGCACCACATTTTTCCTCGGGATGCAACAATTTTTTAACATTTGTCTGACCGAGTACATGTACGATTACTTAAATATGAGTACTTGTTGATACCAAGAACTTCAGATTACCGTTAGAGCAAAAAAAATAAATAAAAAAATAATAAAAAAATTTTGACAACCAATTTTATTTGCCTCACACTGACTGTAAACAAAATACAACATTAGACACTATTGTTGCTGTTTAAACATCGTGTGAGGACTTATATACTTTGTGTTGGTTCTTTACATTGTAGACGTTTTATCAAATTACTTGTGCTAAAGGAGCGACTTTTCAAAAAACTTGGGACCACTGTAACAAAACAAGCATGATTCTCTAATGGAAACCACTGCATGAGCTCAGAAACACTTTCAGAAATCACTGTCTGTGAACACAGTTCCCCTAATATAATGGTAGGGGAAGACTGGAAAATCAATGACTCAATCATAGATACATAATGTTGCAATCAAAATTATTCAACCTCCACTGCATTTTAGGTTTACCAGCAAACTTTAAATGTTTCAGGTTTGTAATAAACAAATTACACAAGAACAGTGTAAGTAGTTAAATAAAACTAAGATTACAAGGATTTTATCCAAATTCAACAATAAATCCTACTTTCAATGGCTACTGCCGTTTCAAAATTATTCAACACCCTGAATAGAATTCCCTTATAAGAGAACACATTTGCAAATCACATTGCCTAAAGGGCTTCATTAGTTGCATCAGGTGTGCTTGCGATAAATCACCTTCAATATACCTGGACTGTTGACTGTGACGTTTGATTGCATGTTTGAATGTAGGTCAAGAGAATTGTCCAAAAAAAGTTCAGAAAGATCATTGGCTTGCACAAACAAGGAAAAGGATAGAAAAATATAGCAAAGGCACTGAATGTTCCTATAAATACAGTTAAAAGCATAGTTTGTATGTTTAAAGTTGAAGGAACAGTGGCTACTCTACCTGGATGTGGCAGAAACAGGAAGCTATCAACGCCTGCTACCAGAGTCCTGAAGAGGCAGGTGGTCAAAACCCTTGACTGACTGCAAAAGACCTGCAGCAGGACTTGGTGGCAGCAGGCTGAGGTTTCAGTTTCCACAGTAAGATACATACTAAACTCTGAAGGGCTCCATGCCCGAACTCCAAGACGTACACCACTACTAACTCAAAAACAGAAGAAAAGTTGACTCCAATTTGCTTAGAACTATCTACATAAGCCAAAGAGGTTTTTGGATTATAGACAGCTTATAGGAAGCTGAAGCTTGGGCTTCATTGGACCTTCCAACAAACCTAATTTCTAATGGGGGTTTAATAATTTTGATTGTGGCTGTAGCACACTACTTACAGCAGGACTATTGAGGCCACACATGCACTGTGCATTCCTCGATCACATGACATCAGAGATGACTTCTATAAATCTGAAGTACTGAAGCAACACTATTGAGCCCAAGAACGACATCAAGTCAAGTAAGTTCTGATGATATTATGAGGTAGATATTTATTCTATGATGTAAAAATTAAACTTTTTGAGGGGGCTGTCAGGAAGATTTTACATTTATGGGTTTTTTGTTCAATTACAGAATTGACTATTCTGCACACAAATATATCTTCGTCATGCTTTTTTAATTGCATAATTTTGCGCTGCATGCCTGCTTATGACAAAACAAAATGCTTATATTTGTATATTATACAATGTCGTTAAATTATCCCAAATTTCCAGTTAATTCTCGTTAATTCCAATGGAATATTTCCAAAATTCCTGAACTAAAGTTCCCATGAAAGTTTTCTGGAAATTTACCGGGAAATTTCTGCAACCCGCCGTGATACATAAACTGTAATAACATGCACCATGAGAAGTAACTTGTTTATATCATGACACAATGATGTTCTTACGTGAACAGAAGAGTGCAACAGGCAGGAATGGGTGCAGGGTGATTCAAAAATAAATAGCTACCACAATCAGGAGCCACTGATGGAAAGAGTTTGGTCAACTTTCAATAATCAGGGATTATTATTATTATTATTATTATGTGAAAGTGTTTGTGTCCACTTGCTAGCTGTTGAGACTACAGAGTGATCAGACTCTCTCCATCAAGGTCTGACATGAAGAAACCACAGCAACATACTGTACAAAGAAATCCCCCCCAAAAAAAGAGTCTTGAAAACACAACAGACAATGTTTGACCCATGAAATGCAACACAGAACAAAAAAATAAAAAAAAATAACACAATAATCATGGGAATAGTCACCTAAAGAGGAAAAATTAATGCAGGCAAAATTATTTAAAAATATGAATGACAAATAGACAAATACAGGTTTCTTGATTGAGGATCTTACCAGGTCTCTCTATGTTGTCTCCAGTATTGTCCTGTACCTCGCTGGGGATAACTTGGGATAAAACCACCAACATGTAAACTCACTCACTCAATCACCAATGCAAAATCAGATCTGTGTGCTTTAACGTTTGCTTCACTTCACAAAATCTGTCCTACAAGGTTCCAAGGTTTCCAGACAGAAAATATGTTTTTAAAGGGTTTAAACTGAAGGAATAGGAGATATTTGTTGCGTCTTCTGTGGAACAAATATCTTTTTTTTTTTTCCCTCCGACCAAGCTTAAACATACTTAAATGACATTTGTAAAAACTATCGGACGTTTCTTGCTCAGAGTCTTTGCTAGTCCTCAGGAAGACAAGCAGATGTTCATTACGACACTGAGTTTGGTTTTTAAATGTACAATGATGCCACCTGCTTAAAATGTGGGCATATTTTATCCAAACTTATGTCTATAGAGCTCCAGACGTCACGTGACATGGTTTCTATGAGGCACCATATTGGCAGCCTAAGATCCAGCAAAAAAAGAACAGGACCAGTGCTCAACCAGTTAGAGTTCACACCACACTTTTAATCCACAGACATTTACGAGTTTGGAAACAGCGGGAGAGGACATTATTGCAGTATCCCCACATCTTTAACTTCCCGATAGGATTAGGCGATTGGACAAATATATCGGCAAATGGTGTCTGACTGAGTCCATCACCAGTTGTTACTTTGGGGCTGATTTTGGCCACTCTATTTTGCTAATTTAATGGTCTGGTGGGTGTGGGCAGAGAGTGAGAGAGAGAGTGCACTTTTAATACGTAGTCAAACGCTTACATACACATGACAGTGGGTGACTCATTGTCAATAAATAGACCGTAATATTTGATGACATAAAGTGTTAACAGGAGCTGCGTCTTCTTCCAAATTGATTTGTGACTAGCTCGATCTCAAATTTTTGCAGCGTGCATTCCTCAGTGCACCCACAGTAGTTCAGTGATGACAGTCAATACTGTATCTCTGTTAAAAAAAAAGAAAATCAGCTGCAGTGGCGATGGCATCATGCAAGTCTACTGTACATGATGAAACTTACTGTCTTTTCTCTTCCGACTCTGCTGATATACAGTTCACCATGACAGCTGTCTCATAAATACCTGTGTACAAAACACAGCGCTTGCTGCTCAAACACAGCACTCGAGCCCTCGGAGCAGAATGTTTTTCATCCCACTCTATTGACTGACTGCAGTATGTCTGCATTAATACTGCAGGACTAGCAGCACTGTTAATAATTTAACTATTATTAAAATAGTTCATAAAGTAAAGAAAACCATGATGTTTATGGAGTATTGAGGGAGCAGTGACCGTGGTGGGGGGGCGGCATGCGCTCAGAGGGGTGAGTGGGGTTAAAATTAATTGTACGAATTGTGGGCCTTTATAAATTCATTCAAGCTTAATGTTTGGAAAAAGTGACAGCCCTATGTCACACAGGACATCAGCTAGCAGTGTTTAAGGTACCATGGTCAGCAGGACAGTGGATACACGTACAGTACGCGATGAAGACATAGTCAGCGGAAGCTAACATAATGAATAGTGGATGCAGCTCACTTCCGATGCCGCAATGGAGACGCGACGCATATGCATTCTGCTGGGGTGATTCTATGATTTACTAAGAGCTAACCACAAAATCCATTGGGTTCCGATCGCTCCGTCATCTTCTGCGCACTGTGAGCATGTTTTATTGCAGTGATTCACCTCTACTGTCTCTCTGGATCTGTGGGGATCCGGTAAAATGCTGTCCCATTAGCTTGACTCTTCCCTGTTGTCTGTTTTGGCAGCACATTTTTCACTTCATTTTTTAGCATGAAAACAGCGTTTTCCGACATATTGCCTGATTTACGTGTCGTCTAGTATATACCGTACGTGTATAGAGGTGAACAGCGTTGTTTCCTGCCAGAGGACGTGACCTTGGTTGCGTGACGTCAGCTACCGGAGCTCTATACCTAATGTTCTGAGTTTCTTTAAAATGGCTGACAGACAAGTTGTGGTGATGGAAATTACGCTAAAGCTAAACATGAGAGACAGTAATGTGCTAGCTGAGATGCGAGGACGACAGCATGTTAATGGTAAACAGAAAATGAAAATAAAAACTTCACTGTGTATGCATGTGTGTGTTTTCAGCATACAGGCTTTTAAAGGGTTATTACTGCAAGTCTGTCTCACCTGTAGCACTGAGCAGGTCGAGGAGGAAAGACCTCTTATCACTTTCTTCCACCCACACCACTTTCTGAGTAATGTTCTCTGAGGTGGAACCCACTCTTCCTACTGCCAGGAAGATGTACTCTTCCAGGAAATCCCTGGCCAGTATCTACAGGAAGAAAAAAAATATTTTTAGCGGTGCAGTGGAAAAATAAGGAGCAAGTTTATTATTTCTAATTAACTTTTTATTGATCCTGACAAGTGTTGTTTTACAGAGTTAACGCTTCCTTTTACTGACTGTGCTTTTTAACCAAAATCTTGGTTTGGAATTGTGCTCTTTGGAAATATAGTGAGAGGCATGGTTGAGTGATCAATTTCAAAGAACAAATGTGCTGACATACACGCATCTGGCCAAATGATTGTCCTTGGGATCTTTGTCAAGCCAGTCTGTAATTTTCGTTGGTGAGACAGAGATGTTGGAATTGAATTTCCCATGCATCATGTGAATTGCTCTCTCTTGCTTAATGTTACCCTCTCACTGTTCTGCACGGAATCTCACATCAACGGCAGAGACACTGTACAGTGCCCACAACATCGCTAGTAATTACAACTTGACGTTTGCTCTGCATAGACTTAGTCTACATACATCAAGCAATGCAGGGAGCATGAAATGGTGGTGTCATAACAAACAAGGGCACATATTACTTAAATATCCACTTATCTTCTTACTTACACAAAATTCAAGCACTTTAAATGACCCATGTCTATTTAGGGCAATTTTCAAAAACTTTCAAGGGCCTTAAGCATTTTTCTTTTCAAATTCCCAAACTTTCAAGATTTTCAAGGAGCACTGGGATTATATTGGACAAAGGATGTGATAGAGGTGCCAGGCAGGCAGACCACAAAGACGGTTAGGGTGATGGGAAGGACGACATGAGGACAGAAGAGGACAAGAGGGATAGGGCAAGATGGAGGCAGATGATCCCCTGTGGTGAACCCCTAAAGGGAGAAGCCGAAAGAAAAAGAAGATGAAACCAAAGGAACTAATTTTAGTAGCTGCAAACACACCTGAATCTCTTTAGGAAAGGTAGCACTGAACATCATGGTTTGTCGAATGCCTTTGTGTGGCATAGTGTCTTGTTCCACAATGCGTCTTATCTGCGGCTCAAAGCCCATGTCCAACATACGATCTGCCTCATCCAGGACCAGGTAGCTGCAATAAACAGGGCATAAAGAAAGAACAAAATGTTTTAGGCTTCAAATTAAAAAAAATAAAATGTTCATAAAATATATCTCATTAAGAAAAAAAACACAACAAAAAAGAACAATGTTATTCATCACTTTGCCAATGTCTTACTTGCAGTAGTCCAGTCCAATCTTGCCTCTCTCCATCATGTCCACCAGTCTTCCTGGCGTAGCCACCAGCAGGTGGCAGCCTCTTTCCAGGTCTCTGATCTGCTGGCCAATATCTGCTCCTCCATACACAACACAGGGACGCACTCTGGACCGGTAGGAAAACTATTAATAGAAGAAGAAGAATGAGGAAATGCACTAGCGAATATATATATATAAATATTTTTAAATAGATGGTGGAGTTGAACGGTCAAGTTCACCTTCCTGGCTTCATCATATATTTGTAATGCCAGCTCTCTGGTTGGAGCCAGTACCAGAGAGATTGGGTACTGCTTACGTCGCCCGTACTTCCCAATCTCCTGTAAAACAATGACAGCACCACAAAGAAGATGATGATCTTACTGTATTTTAATCCAGTGTACGCCTATTATCACCATCCATCTCAAGGCAAAATCTGATCAAATCTATTTATATATAAAGCCTCAATCTAAAAATCACAGTTTGCCTTAGTGAGGGAGCGGTGACAGCGTTGGGGGGGGCAACGGCGTGTGCTCACGAGGTGGTTGGGGTTAAAATTAATTGAACCAATTATGGGTTATTAAAAACTTGTTCAAACTTAATTTTTGAAAAAAAGTAACAGCCCTATGATACATAGGATGAATGGTGAACTGACTGGTCGTGTTAGAAGCTTTTGCCAGCATCCCACGTTTGCAAAAATAGCAAATATCTTTATTCAGGTCCACTGACTTTACTTTCGCAGGTTTCAAACCAAAATACTCCCGGATAAGAGATTTTTATTTTATTTTCTTCAGTAAAGCTCAACCCAAGCCTGCCAATGCTGTAAGCTGATCGTGCATAGCTCCCTGGCGAATATATCTGCAATTCGTCGGTTGTTATGCTGTCAATCACACAACTCTATAATGTGTGATGTGATTTGATTTGATAAAAAGCAGATCAACAAAAAATATGCCAAGAAAGCTCCACCACACTCATAATTTTATTTATTACTTTTTCATGATTGATTACAGATGAATAATAACAAGGTTTTTATACTTGTAGGAGAGGACTTAAAAGTGGGTTTACAGATGTTCTACTCACCTGTCCAGAGGCTTTAGCTGCATTAAGAGCTTCTCCTGGTCCATCAGTGTAAATTTGGCTAAGAATTGGAAGCAGGAATGCTGCAGTCTTCCCAGAGCCTACAGACATACAACCAATCTATTTTCTCCACATTCATTCTTTACATACAATCACCTGAAAATGTGATATAATGTTCTGCATTGTATGTTTGTGTGTGTTCCAACCTGTCTGAGCGCAGGCCATAAGGTCTCTCTTTGACTTGATAATAGGAATGGCATGTTTCTGGACAGGGGTGGGTCTGGTGTAGCGACTCAGAGCTATATTTCCCATGATTATCTCACCCATGTCCACATCTTGAAACTAAAAAGCATGAAGACACAGCCATTAACATTGAGGAATGTATTGTAGGACTTCTCGAGTTCTAGTTCAGTGGTTCCCAAACACTGGGTCGGGAACCTTAGGTGGCTCAGAAGATTCTTTTGGGTCCTCAAACATTCACTCACTCATATTCTACCTCCTTATCCTCCATATGAGGGTTGCTGGTGCCTAACCCCAGCTGACACAGAGCGAAAGGCAGGGTACACCCTGGACAGGTCATCAATCCATCGCAGGGCCACACATAGAGACAAACAACCACCCTCCACTCTCACATTCACACAAAGGCAAGAGTGCTAACCACTACACTAACCATGTGGCCCTGGTCCTCAAACAAATTTGCAGTATTTTCCCAACATTTTAGTTCAGGACTATTCAAGACTATGCGCATACAGTATATTTTTATTCATACATTTACATTGTCATTTATTTACAATATATCTCTTGGACATGTTTGGTTTGCCAATTCAAAATGATAGTAGGTATCGCAGATATAGCTGTAAATTTGCACAAATTGTGACACATAATGGAAACATTGTTCTAATTAACAAGAGTGGCTTACACTCTCAATGTGGTGAGGGCAGTTCTGGCCTGTGGCTTCAACAGGAATGTCGTCATATTTCTCAAAGTTAATGCCCGTGTTACTGCCAGAGAACAGCTCACTGTGGAGGAGCAGAGGAGAAACAGAAAGAGAGCAGGTCAGAAAATAATGTAATACAGTGTAATTCCTCCAAGAAAAACAAATGTAAATGCAAGATAGTGGACTCATTGCCAATATACAGATATACAGTATATCGAAAGTGCTTGATAACTGATGCCTAATACGTTTTTTAGAGGTGTGAATCTTTCCGAATCTAACAATGCAATTAAATCCAACATTTATTCAAGCCAAATTTGCACAAGTATCCTGTATATAACCTGGAAATGGTATGGCATACCTTGGCCTACTTGTAATCATAAAACTAAAGACTTCAATTTCTACTATGCTGTAATGGTGCAGGTCTTTTGAAAAGAAACAAGCTATGCCAAACAAAACTGGACCAACATTGTTATTACTATTATTATTTTTTTAATGTTTTGAACCTACTGAAAATTTTTGAGGACTGAGATCTTGAAGAATCACAATTTTTACATTAATTGATTTTTGACACCTCCAATGCTTTCCCTCACCCAACTGTAGGGGTTGTTTAGGGGCCATCCACACAGAAATGGGTGTAGGTGAATAAGCAGTTTTTTTTTTATATCGTGTTGGCGTTTTGTCTACACGGAAACGGCATTTTGGGAGACCTGAATCAGTATTTTTTTGAAAACTGGTCCCAGAGTACGAAAATCTAAAAAACTGTGCTCTTGTGTTCATGTAGACAGGCCAATACGCTACTTTAGGAAAATGATGATGTCATTAGTCCCACTTCTGTCTTGTGCTGGCATTCACTGTCCTTATCTTCATCTGTGTGGTGACAGTGTTTTTCTCTCTCTCTCCCTCTCCATGTCCATAGTCAGACCAACTCTCTACACAAAGTAAATACAGCTAGATGAGGCTTATGACAGAAAGGTGTGACTCGCTAGATTTGTCCCTAATCCCTTTCTTGAAGAAAAAAAAAAAAAAAAAAATCACCAGGGATCTGAAAACTCTGAGAAAAAGTAGTAGTAGTAGGCAACCTAGTTGTCAACACTGTTGTTTGGTCCATTTGCTTCATGGTGAATTGTTTAAATTTATTTATTTCCCCTTCTTTCATTAAGTTTCCGTTTGTTGTTATATCTGCAATGTGTATGACGTCTCCTCCTCAGTTTTTGGTGTAGCATTACAGCACCACTAACAGGCCTGGCATTTGTACTACAGTGTTTTGGGGGTTTCGTGTGGATGGAGACATTTCCTGAAATGATGCAGCATGTACAGGAAAAAGAGACGTATAGAGACATTTCATGCTACTTCCATGTGAATAAGGCCTTACTCTCTTCTGTTGTGAAATTCACATAATATTAACAACATTCAAGTCGAAGCAGATGTAAATTGTCTTCAAATAATAGTTGTAGAGGGCACAAGCATAGAAGTCAAGGAGGTAGCAGCTTGTTCTGCCTACTGTTTTATTCATTATTCATCAGGGGATCTTGGAATGTTTACTGATATTTGATAATACATTTACAACCAATATCGGCCAATAAATCAGCCCTAAATACAATGCTTGCTTTTTGTATCATCATTAAGCTGGCTACTTCACAGCAGGAAACTTAATATGTTCATTCAAAATAACTTAATCCTAACAAGAAAATCATCATCCTGATGATGTCGATTCAGTTCGATTGTCTATACCTGTCATGACTGTACAAACCCCACGACTCACTGTTCAAGGCGTTCGTTCCGTGGTGTTGGTTTGGACCAGTCTCCATCATCTCGGGACTCCTCCACCCACCGGGTGTTTCCTCCACCTCCTCCACCACTGCCGCCAAATCCACTATGATCAAACCTGTCAGACATGTGATACACATACAGATGTAATGGTGCTGCTTTTTCAAAAATACTGAAGTTATATCACTTCATTTTAAAATAATAAGGAGCAAAAAAGTTCAACAGATATTATTCAGTCTGTCTTTATTATTATTCTTCATCATTCAGTCAGTCTTGTGACCTTACCTCCCTCTGTTAGTGTTGCCTCTGTCATTGAAGAATGCTGATTTCCCTCGGTTGTTGCCAAAACTGTTATAGGCATCCTTGGCTGTGTTCCAACCACCCGCATCTGAGGAGACAAAGAAAAATTAAGTTTAGGGACAGAGATTTTATATATTCAGGAAATGGATATACTGTATCAAATCTAGCAAGTGAAATAATGACTAATTTTACTACCCCAATTCCAATGAAGTTCAGATGTTGTGTAAAATATGAATGCAAACAGAATACAATGATGTGCAACTCCTTTTCAACCTATATTCAATTAAACACACTTCAAAGACAAGACATGTAATGTTGAAACTGATATTTATTTATTTTGCAAATATTCACTTATTTTGAATTTGATACCTACAAAAGTTTGCAAAAAAGTTAGGACAAGGGCAACAAAAGACTGGAAATATTAAGAAATGCTCAATGAAAACCTGTTTGGAACATTCCACAGTAGACTGATGTCCACATGGACGCCCACACACACACACACACATACACACTTGTGATAACAATATCGGAGCCAACACTGGACCTGTGCTTAAGCACATGCATGTACATGTTATGAAAAAGAAATATACAAGACGATCTTGTTATGCTGTGGACAATTATTGTGCTTAAGTAGGGCCGCAAAGCACAAAAGAAATTTTAAGTATAAAATGAGTTACCGATTGTGCAGTGAATGTTGTTGTTGTGGTCTTTGGTCTGGCAGCATTGGTCCGGCAGTAAAAGGGAGCCGGCAGGAACAAAGCAACATTTAACTGTCTTCTGGGCCTAATTGGCCTAGTTCATATTGGTTATGGTCATGGGAATGGCAGGGGTGGCCTTGATCAAACCAACTCTGTATTGTGTCTTGCATTTAGTAAATGTACTTGTTTGCAATTATGTAGGGACTTGTGCTTTTGGTTGGGAGTCTGTTTGTTGTTTATGTGTTAATTGATTGTTATATGTTCACCTAAATGGTGTAAATGGTGCTGGCCACCTGCTGTGTGTTTAGAGGCTAGCAGATTTTGAATTTTGCTGTGTTGTAAAAATCCCCCTTTTTTAAAAATTATATTGATCCATTTGAATTTTGCAATTTTTATTTATTTATTTATTTTTTTAAATCAAGCCTGAATTAAATTACATTGTCTATATTCTTACTCTGATTTTTCTGGCCAAGTCCACTCAGCTACCTTTTACACTAACTATTGAAAATATGAAACTACTATTAAAATAATGAATACTACTATACTATACTATACTATACTATACTATACTATACTATACTATACTATACTATACTATACTATACTGCGGTGTAGTGTAGTGAGTATATTATCTTACACCAACAACCCCAGCCACCCTTCGCAGTGCGCATCTGTGCACTTACGCACTTACACACACACACGAATGTTGTGGTCACACTGGATGCGGTGCGAATTTTCGAGCAGCAACTTTACATACAAGCAGATCTGGCTGCAGAATTAAAGGGGGGGGGCATTACATTTTTCAGGGAGGCACAACTTTTTCAACCTACATTTTTTTGCTTCAGGCTGAACAATAGCTCTTTGACCAGTCCTACAGTGGTGAGAAATATATTTTCTCTCACTAAAAAAGGGGCAGTTCATGCTAAAATCTAAAAGACAAACAAAAAAACAATAGTGTAGTGCTGTGTCCATTTACTGAACTCAAACTTCAAGCATTTTTGTCAGGAACAGGAACAGAGGCTGCGGCATGCAGATAGCATCCTACAGCTTCACTTCTATTGGAAACATAAACACTCTCAGTGTAAGACGAACACTTAAGTAAACTTTCATACTAGGAGAGGTAGCTACAGCAGCAAGGGAGGCAACAAAGAGCAGCCCTGAGCAGTGTTACCCTTCCGCCTGCAAGTAACCTAAGTTGGTGTATCTGTGAGAGAGGTGTGTGTGTGTGGGTGGCAGGCGGTGTTTGTGGACTGTGTGAAATCTTGTTAAAACACTGTCCTTCCACTCATTCCTAACTTTCCAAGTCAATTCCTTCTCAAATGCCAGCTGGATGACTTACATGCAGATGAGTTACATTGCTTGGTGCTGCTCCTTGTTCTCCCTAGCTGCCATAGCTAACCCTCCTACCATGAATGTTTACTCGGGCGGGCACATGCGTGTCTTTCTTTTTTTACTTAAACCGCAACAATTTAATGTGTTGTAACTGCACTTAATATTATGCATTTCCTTTTAGGACAGAAAAATATAAAAAAATGTTAGTGCTCAGCCCAACCTTTATTTTCATAGCCACCAAATCCCAATGGTTGCGTTGGGTTGAGGGGGTTGAAGGCTCCTCCCCGGTTACCACGGTAACCACCTCCTCCAACACTACCTCGACCTCGTTCCAAGCGAGGCGGGCCACGACTGAACGAGTTACTGGTCATGCGGTTCTCATGGTAGCCGTTGACAAAGTTGTTGCGCGCTCCATCCCAACCATCTGCAGACGGAGAGATGACAATAAATGATCCCAGTGTCACAGAATGGTAGTTATATGTGAGAGTGCTCTTTCAGTTCATGTTGATTTAGGACATCCAATGCAAGTTCAAGTCAGTGAGACAAATGCAATGTGAAGATTAAAAAGTTGTGTTTGACAGCTAAATAACTCTTGAGTTTGGTTGAGAGAGGAACTTACAGTTGGCTGGAGGCGCCATAGCGAAGACACCTTGTCGGCCAGCAGCAAAGGCATTTCCTGCTGGATAGTAAGAAAGTGTTTCAGTTCTGACTTTTAATCAGTCACAGATACAGTTAATAAAGGTGCCTTGTGGAGTTTTTGACCACTAGTAACATTCCACTGCAGTGGCAGTAATGTAGAAACATTTTCGTAATCAATGCACAACAAAGACACAGCAGAAGAAAACTGGGATAAAACAGTTACACTATTTCAAATATCCACATAAACCTCCTTTGTACATGTTGTTTTGTAGAGGAAAATATCAGGATTCAAACAATGCATTTTGGTGTATAACACTGAAATTGAACATTTTTTTTAAAACTCCACAGGACAGCTTTAAAGGGATAGTTCTGGTTTTTTGATGTGTGGGTTTTATGAGGCACTGACATATCAACACCGTAAGCCATTTCCATTAGCCAGCCTGGGACCTGGACATTTTCACTGATAACAAGGCTAAGAGCAGAAACAGAAGGAGAAATAGATTTTAGCCTATTTAGCATATTTTAGCTGCCTTATCTCACTAGGCTTTTCAAGCTGGAAAGTGAAGTCCACTAAAACCACTCGCACTCCCGCACGTTATCAATATAAGCGAGTGTCAACTGGGTCCCAGGCTGTGAGCGGTTTGGAGAAACTGCATACGCTTTCCTATGGGAGAGGAAACATGACATATCAAATAAATAAACAATTAAATAAAAAATGAATAAATAATACAATTAAAATTAAATTAATTCATTTATTTATTCTCTTTTTATTAATTTACCTATTTATTTATAGATATATCATGTTTCGTCCTCCATACTTGCTAGGTCAGTGTTGGCAATCAATACCTCATAAAACCCACACTCAAAGTACTATCCCTTTAAGTGGACCCCACTCACCATTTTTGGAAGCATCTTTGTTCCGTAAATGTGGAGGAATGTATCGCCCTGTAGACAGAGACAACACCAGTAACTGAGTTTCCTTCCATGGAGGTCTCAGAATCTACATGTGTAATAATATCATGTCCAACTGCGGTAAGTGCAGGTTGTGAAACGACAAAATAGAAGCACACAACAGTGAATAATTTATTTTTTTTTTAAAAAGATGTGAGGTGCACAGTCTGCATTCCTTTTTACAGTATATCGGTCACAGCCTTGTTCTGTATTTTACTTTGAAAGGATAAAAAGCTAATCTTAACTGAGGATCCTCAGTCTTTTATCAAATACTGATTATAATTTTGATCGACTATTTTGATAATCCATTATTTTTATCTCTTTAAAAGGTGATATTTTTTTTGTTTTTTCTCCATATAACAAATCGGTCATTAAAATAGCTTAATTTTGGTTTGTGGGCAAAACAAACATTTGAGAATGTCATCATTTTGAGGCTTGGAGAACACAAATCAATAACAATCAATTTAACAAAAATAAATAAATAAATAATTCTCAGTTAAATTGAATACTCAAGAACTATTCAACATTTTTTTTCAACCCTCAGTAAGCTGAGCCACATTTCAACTGTTAACTGCACATAAAACAAACACTAAACACCGAGAGTAATTCACTTTGGAACCCATACATTTACATTCTCAACAGCCTTCTCCTCATGTTAATCACATTTTAGAGTTGGAAATATGACTAAGAAACCCATTGTGGAAAGTCCCAAAGTTATCTTTGGCTCCCTTCATACCTGGAATTAGAATGTGTTTTCTGTAATCAGAGAGTGATTGGACAGCACTTCTCCACAAGCATTTTCACATAATATGCATCTCTCTGGTATCCACATCAAGGTCCAATTCCTATCCTAACATGGTCATACACCCCCTTCCGCAAAGATTTCCAGCAACAGACTAGGGCATCGCATCCTGCGTGCTGCCATATCAACAACAATGTAAGCCACATGTGAAACTGCACTATTGTACGGACACTATTGTACTTTGCTCTTCAAAGCAGGGGAGGAAGTTGTCTAAGATATGCAGAAAACCAACAAAAGCAGAGGAAACTACGCAGTTCTTTTTCCGCTTTAACGTTAGCTTTGCTCGGAGCCTCCAGTGTATTTCCAATCAGATAGTTGCTGTAGGTGGAGCGGAGATGCATCTGAGTGGAGACTTGTTGCATTTACACTTCTCTTCAACACGGTTACAATGCGTCTCCATCCAACCACCTCCTGAAGTGGTTTGGCAGCTCGGATAACAATCTGTACTCGGGTGTATTCACACCTGTATTTACAAGTAGGCACTATGTGATTGCAATCAAATCACAGAAAACGCATTTTAAGGGGCCTTCCATTTTGCATTTCAAAGATGCATTTAAATTAGGGCTGGGCAATATATCAATATTTTTCTATAATGACATGAGATAAGATTTGGTCTTAGATTTTGGATATCGTCATATCCTGATAACTTTCCCCGGGTTTTAAATGCTGCTGCACTGATAATCATTTTAACTGTATTGAAAACATTTGTGAAATACACAAATAAATATTATGTATATTGATTAAAACATACACTGAATTGACAAAATTATATTTTAAAAAAAGTCACTTCATAACACTTCATTTTATGCCTAACTTTTTGTCTAACACTCAAGCTGAAGCTATGCTGAATTGCTGGCTTGAAGTATTTGAATTTGTATATATAGATTGAAAAGTATGTGTATTTGTCTTCAGAATAAGCTAAAGCTACACTGCATTAGTGACTGGCTTCAAGCTGTTGAAATTTCAAGTATGAATTTGTAAGAAATAATTTGAAATAATTTGTATGAATAAGCAGTTAAAGTGGTATGAATATGATGAAATGGACATGAGCTTAAAAGGCATTAAAGTAGTTGGAAAAAGTATAAATAGACAAAAATGTACATTAATTAGAATGTTCGTTTACAATGTAGAATACGTAGTATTTTTGTGGAATAAACCTTTAAAACTCTAAGTATTTAGACAGTAGTTTTATGGGTGGAATGTACCTTTAAAACAAAAGACATGTTTCAAAGTTTGGCTAAGGTCTGTGTTAGGTTAACGTTAGGGTCAGGGTCAGGCCACTATTAATTATGTTTAAGGTTTGGGTAAGTCTCCAAGAAATGAATGTAAGTCAATGCAATGTCCTCTGAAGTCATGGAAACCAATATGGGTGTGTATATATATATATGTGTGTGTATGTGTGTGTGACCACTGCTGCTACAGAGCAGCGCCATTTAAAATACAGACAAAACTGCCCTGACACACTGTCCAAGAAAACTCACTGCAAAATGAAAACCATAGATCGCGCAGCCTAATATGATGACTTTGCTGAAGAAACCGATAAAGTTTTTGTGAAGATGAATGGAAATGGCTTAGAAAATGCAATTTTAAAATTGGGCACTTTTGTATTTTTTGCCCAGGAGTGGGAGAGGCAGTTTAAATTGTGGTCTATGGAGAAGCTGGATGGTTCTCCTCCCACACTTTATTTGTCACATTGTATGAAATTAGACTAATGAGTCTACATTCTGTTAGAAAATCATGAATGAAAAGTGAAATTTGTGAACTTGAGAGCAATTTGAAGAGAGCTCCTTTAAGCAGTTGAGCAACCCCTCTCTCCCCTCTAGGGCGTTCTTCCTCCCCTCTAGCTCACGCCAATGTTAAACTCTGAAAAAGTCCAACAACATGATGAAGCTTAAACTCAGATTGTGAAGAATGTATGATTTAGAAATTTGAATAGTGTGTCTATGTGAAAGTATGAATGTTAGAGGGAGTCAAAAGATGCATGGAAATGTTGACATTTTGAAAAATTCTTCATTCATTCCAATGGGGAAAAATTACTAGAAAATATTGAATAATTTGGGTAATATTGAATATTTTGGAAAACTGAATACACCATTTAAGAACAGCAGGAAAGCATTAAAAATAAAAATTTAAAGCTAACATCACTTTCAGTCAAAACAATCCACTACAGCTGCTGTACCAGTGCAGCTTAACTGTAAAGGCTTTTGTGTTTGTTTGTTTTGGTAAGATTTTGTGTTTAATCATATGACTTTACTCAAGCATTTTTAACATAAGGACTATTATAGGCCTGAGGACCTGATCCAGATTCAAGCAATAGTTATTTTTTTTTTATTCGTTTTGATTTAGGTTACACATGTAATTAGTCATCGTTTAACATTAAAAAGCCAAAGAAATAAACCAGGTATCTGAAATGAAAGGAAATAACTGTTTTTTACATACAGATGATAAAGAGTACATATTTTATTTTGGAGTGTATTGTCACTCTTTTTTTGAGAGGCACAAACAATTTTTTATTGTTTTATTGATAAAACATATTTTATCAACAGAGAATAAGCTGTGTGCAGCTTTATATCCTGCTATATCTCATATATCAGGACACTGCATAAAAGACTTTGATATTATTCAAAGCCATATTGCTCAGCCTTAAAGAAATATTGATTTGATTAATATTGTCATATATACAATAAACAAATGATGCAAAATATTTTTTTTTTTCCTCTATCACCCAGCACTAATTTAAAAAGATTTTTTTTTTTAATGTTATTCAGGATAAATTTTCATAATGGTCTGACATGCAAGTGAACAAAAACATTTCAGGTTCTTACTGTTAGGGCCTCCACCTTGTCCGTCTGCTGCACTCAAGTCTAGGACAGCGAGCTGGAGAAACAGAGACAAAAAAGAAGCAGTTTCCACATATGCAATGAACGCTTGGTACTATGTGGCGATTCTGCAGGGAGGGAGGCTGAATTTGTGAATGTCCACATAGGTAATTTTCCTGCTAACACCATGGATTAAACTCCATTTTAAGTCCAAGTATCAAATTTGACCCACTGTTTTCATCATACTATGTGAACACAAATCTGCAGAGAGGTTCTTCCTCAGAATGAACCACTAGCCTTATTCCTACACATACATTTTAAAAAGCTGTTTTTTTTTCCCATCAGTGGTTTTCAATCAGGTTTTCTATTATTTTCTCCAATTTGTATTTCTTTTTAAGGCACAGAAAGGTGATTAATTCATACAGGTGGTGAATGAGTTTTTAACCAGGAATCCAAAACAGGGTGTTGAAGATGATAGTCAACCAACATCTTGACATTGTCACGCCAGTTTTCTGTCTATGTTAGAGGCTTCAGCAATGTGTGTTTACGTGTATTAGTCATAGAGTAAACATGAGCTAAATAAAATTTACAGAGAAGGGACACGGTAATACTTCATGCTTTATTTATATGAATATCACACGATTGAACTAGTAGACTCGCAATGAAATACAAAAAAAGGGAATGTAATGTGCTTTATTTTATTTTCATGTGTTTATTTAGCCTGCTTCATTTGCACTCTAAATGAGACAGGGGATGCAGATGTACAGCAAACTCCCCCCGTAGACATCTTGTACTTTTTAGCTGCTATTCAACTGTCTGACAAGTCAGACACACACACACGCATGTCGCTGATGACGCAGATATATATTTTAACGGGAAAACAGTCAAAACAAACGTAAAACCCGTGTGGCGCTTCGTATCACCGAAGGGCCGCAGGGATAATCTGCCAAACGCCGCATTGTTTGTGTCAAGTCCCGCTAGCTCTATCCCTGCATACCTCCATTTTATTCTCGTGTCAAGCTGCACGACAAACGCAGCGAAGTTGAGAATGCGTTTCATATGCTCACGCGGCAGCGCCGACGGAGCCAGGAAGGGTTATTTGTTATTTTACCACAGTATCCGCACAGTGATAACACTACGTAAGTAACATTACACGCTCGTATTTAGATGTGGCAAATTATAAATTATAACACCCCTTTGCCGTTCTAATGAATTACTAGTACACAAATAAGTAAACCAATACATCTTCCCCATTTTTTTTAATACAAACCCCGCCCCGCAGCCACTTTTGTAGCTGTACGTGTAGAATTCAAACGCACCCGACACCAGCTAACACGATAGCATCTCGTTAGCAGAGCACTTGATAGCCGGCAAGCTAACATTAATCCCATCCCGTTATAGACTTTTTGTCAACAGAAGATGCTGGGCACATTAAACCGACGCGACTTACCTGCTGCTCTAGACCGTGGGCATTTTCGACGGCCACATGACTCATAACTATTGAATATGGAGGAAAAATGTTGTCGTTGAAAAAAGGACCTCTTTGTTTGCCGGGTTTGATGTAATGTTATTTCTCTCCTGCCTTTCTTCTGTCTGCCGTAACAACAGATAACAACTATTACATTGGTTTACACATAACTTTATAAATTGCTATTGTTGAATTGAACGTTGTGATAAATTCCTGAATTTTAGCTGCAAGGATGGCACTTCGTGCAAACTCAGCTGTTATCGCTCTTTGCTCTTCAGGTTAAACCGTCATGTACCAGTCAGGTCAGTCGCCGTAAAATATAAAGGTACTTCCGGTGAAGATAAAATAAGGGTTCCTCAATAAGCATAAGTGAAAGTAACATTTTACTATACATATATTAGATAAACGCTGTAGCATATCCTTAAATACATTTTGCACATTTTACATAGACTTTTAGCTATAAACATGTAAAACATCCTATTTAGACGCTAGAACCCATTCCCTTGACTTCCGTGCGGGTGTTGCCTAACACCCGCTAACTTGATTGAGTCATATTTAATCCAGAAATCGCGAGATTTTACTTACCTTTAATCCCGATATCACAGTAAACAATATTATTCATCTCGGTGGAGCACAGAGCTGATTTCAATTTTTAATTATCAATAATTAATAATGATCAAAGATGAAATAACAATACCTAAATGAATAGAGTCAGAATGTATTTTGTTCAAATCAAACCGGATATTGATTCCAAGTTGCATATTGGAATTATTAATAAAAGAGGGGTCACCCACCAAGAAGTAAGTGAACCATGTGTCTCAATTTTTTTGTCAGATTTTATAGGACAACTGTGAAAATGTTTGAACATTCCAGACAGTACATAACCTGAGGGGTGTGTACATGTGTGTGCCCATTTCTGAGGAGATTTGAAAGTAAAAACAAAAAATGTAATTCTACAGCAGCATTTAAATTTACCTCAGTGCAGAAACTTGCAATTATTATCAAGTAACATTTTTTTTTCTCGTGCATGAACTATGAAACGAGACAGCTGATGCCAGATCCTTTTACATTTCAAGAGGTGGAGATTTTTTTTTTGTTTAGATTTTTCAGGTATAAAAATATACACTGAACCATTTCCACATTGGTCTGCACAGACCCTATAAGCGTGAATGTGTCCACACCTTCAGTTTGAGTGCGCATGAACTGTATATGCTGATTGTGCATGCTCACTGTAGCTTTACAGTGCAGCTGGAATGCACAATTCAAAGAATACAGGGAAACACAAATGAAACCTGGTGAGTACTTGCTACTGTGGAATAGAATGTGAGATCAAGTTGGCATTTGTGGAATGCTAGGCTGATGTGGACCCTGGTTTAAGAACGAATAAATGCGGGGGCCTGTACACTGATGTGGAAATGAGAAGTCATTCTCTCTAAAAACAGAACATGGCAGGTATAACTTGGCCCTTAAACACTACCTACCAAGAGGTGAGGCACTGCTTACTTTGTGTTAGGACCCCAGGTCACATGTTTTGTCATTATTTGTAGTTCTCTCCTCTTTTGAGTGTGTCTGTGTGAGTGTGGTGTGGTGTGGGTGTGTCTGTGTGACTGTCATTCTCTCAGGTGGATGTCAGCAACCAGGCGGCACACTGTGACTGGCTCATTTGAAGAAGACTTGGCTCATCATGAGTGGATGAAGTGATGGGGGCCTGGACTACATAGACCCTTCTCAAACTGCACTCAGGGCTTCCTGCTCACTCTTTCCAAACAAACCCATTGTTAGTAATGTGGAAACTGATGTGGAAACTGAATGTTTCTTGTTGCAAGTTAGGTAAGTTCTATCTGGTATGTAAGCATAGTAAGTGAAATTTGTATGGTTAACTTTGTAACATAAAGTTTTGCTCTTTAGAGAGTTTTCTTGACTGTTAGTAAAAGGTAGAATATTCTTATTTATGCTTGATTGTTTAATTGTATGTTACATGCAAACAAAGGTAGCAGTTGTAGGAGAGAGAAGCCATTTGTTTCACCTTTCTTTACAGGTTCATTACAGAAGTTTTGTTTGTTATTTTGGCATTGCTCTTCTCCGAGGTCAATAAAACTGCTATACTTTGTCAACTTGACTTTTGACTTTCTTTGGAGAGAGGAGTTGGAAGACACACACACATGTTATCCCCCCTGGTTTCCCGTAACACTTTATAATATGTTTCCCCTCTCAAGGCGGTCAGCTCAGAAGAAAATAGATGATTGCTCCACATGGAGCCCTTAGTGCTGTTCATAACTAAGTGTGCACAGCACAGACTGGACATAACATAATGCCACAAGATCAAATAAAGGGTCTCCAACCCGCTTGACGGAAGTCAGAGCCAATAACAGCCCACTTTTAATAGACAAATGTTTCAGCACCCAATGAAGCCACTGGGCAGGTGTCACAACCTTGCCACTCTATTATTTTGCCTTTCTTATTTTTGGTGGTAATCCTGAGTGGGGGCATCCTTCAGAGCTTGGCAAGCCATTGAAGACTAACTAGGCTTAGCTTTATCCTGATAGATTGGGTGTCTCGTTACTGCTTGTTTTATCAGTTTTTGAAACCTCCACA
Source organism: Brachirus orientalis (assembly GCA_016785285.1). Taxonomy (NCBI): domain Eukaryota; kingdom Metazoa; phylum Chordata; class Actinopteri; order Pleuronectiformes; family Soleidae; genus Brachirus; species Brachirus orientalis. The sequence goes on along the minus strand of JAFBJR010000099.1, from coordinate 1,151,346 downwards.
TAATTCAGAAGCTTTTTGTGTGTGACACTTTTTTCTGGGCCACTTTATCTTTTGAAGTTGCAATAATACTTCTGTGACTGTAACTTGGTCTTCAGTAACTTGTTGGTGACCTTTGTTTTGTGGTAACTGCATTCCATGTCTGTTGGGTCACTTTTCAGTTGCAGCTTAGGTTAAAGTTCAAGGTTTAAGTTATGGTTGATGCAGTCCACTGTGTGGTTTGATCACATGCATGATACTGTTGTATTTGTGTTTTAATTGTGACTTTTGTGTGTGATGAGGTCTTTCCACATATCAGTGGGTCTTTGTGTGCTGGAGTTGACCCTCCAGTTAAATCGGTAACTTGTTTGAGGTTCATGACCAAGGTGTCCATTTTGTGCCGTGGTAGTGGCAGTTCACTTTTAACCATTCCAAACCATACGGTACCAAATTAAACTGCACCATGGTGGCAACATAGCAATAATGAGGCACAGCAGCAGATCCTGGCTGACTGTCTTACTCAAAGGGCCCAATATGACAGTCAGCCATAGCCACCAAGTGGACTTCATTGTAGAAAGAGCTTTATATTTGATAATCATGTTCTGCAGGAGGCAGAATCACAAACACACACAGGATATTAGTAAGGTAATATGACACCGGCACCATTCCTTGAACACTTTCCACTTGTGGTCATATACAGACACCCAATGGAATGCAACAATTTTTAAGTGGCTTCTCTGATTTCTTGGCAGAAATAATAAGAAAATATGACCAGGTCCTTATCTTCGGTGATTTTAATATTGTGTTGTCCTGGTAATCCACTGGTGACAGACTTTACAAATATGATTGACTCTTTTAGTCTTGTTCAGTCTGTGGCTGGTCCCACACATGAATGCAGGCACACACTTGATCTTATTTTATCTCGTGGTTTATCTGTTTCTGACACTGAAATTTGTGATGCAGCATTCTCCAACCACATGCCTGTTTTATTTGAGATCCTCCATCCCTGTCATATTCTGGAACCGCGCCCTTGCATGGTGCTCAGGCATGCTTAACTCCTCCTCCGCTGCTTTTAATTGCCTAATTGAAACTAGGGGCCCTCCTTATGTGGTGATACTGAGGACTTGACCTCATGGTTCTACACCACCTCTCAAAATATAATGGACACTGTGGCTCTGTTAAAAACGAGACGTTCCAAACCTAAACCTGAGTCCTGGTTGAATGACGTCACTTGTGCTGCCAGACGCGAGTGCAGGAGAGCTGAACGTAGGTGGAAGAAGGATAAGCTTCATGTGTTTTGACATTTTGAAAGACTGCTGGTGTCACCATCAGAACACTGTGAAAGCTGCCAGAACGAAACACTTCTCTTATATAATCTTATCAAGTTGCCACACGCCTCATGTTCTTTTGAGCACTATTAACACTATTCTTAATGTTCCTTGGTCTGCCTATTTTGATGTCTCTGAAGTGTGTGAAAACGTTCTCCAGTTTTTCATTAATAAGTTTTCCTCCACCAGAGCCCTCATCTCACCTCCATCACATGACCCATCAATCTATGCCCCTTGCTCAGCTATCTTTGACCAGTTTGAGCCTGTGTGTCTCTCCTTATTAAGTTTGTTGGTCATATGAAGCCCTCTGGTTCTCCTTTAGATGAGATCCCTCGCTTTTTTTTTTTTTTAAAGAGGTTCTCTCTGTTATAGGACCATCTGTTCTTTCTATTATTAATAGCAGTTTGGCTTCTAGTGTGGTACCTGTGATTCTCAAACATGCGGTCGTACAACCACTGATTAAGAAACCTGGTCTCGACCCCACAGTCCTATCAAATTTTAGACCAGTCTCCAAAGTCCCATTCCAATCCTGGAATCCTGGAAAAAGATGGTGTCAATCCAGTTACAGTCCTACTAGTACTTCTCGACTTGCATGTCACATTTAACACAGTGGATCATGCTTATAATCATGCCTAGAGCACTGGGTTGGCATTAAAGGCGCAGCCTTAGAGTGGTTCATTCCTCTACTGTTCTCTTTGTACAGTATATGCTTCTGCTTGGTTCTGTCCTCAGAAAACATGGCATATGTTTTCATTGTTACGCTAGTGACAGCCAAATTTATGTTCCTCTAAAGGGGAAAAAAAAACACTTATTAGAATGTATCAGTGACATCAAGGCATGGATGACATTTAACTTTCTAAGCTTCAGTGAGAAAAAGATAGAGGTTGTGTTGTTCTGAGCCAACAGTAACTCTGATGCCTCCCACATGACCTGGGTTCCCTGCCACTTTTTCACAAAAGCATCATAACAAACCTCGATGTCAAAATGGATTCTGGGCCTTAAAATGGACAGACAAATCATCTCTGTAGTAAAAAGCAATAAATGTTGCAATATGGGAAATATAAGATTAAGGGATACTTTTATTTATATTTGATTTTTTTTACATGAAGCATTTCTCCCACTGTTAGTTGAAGTGTGGTTTTAAGATATGAGGAACTTTTAAGTTATACAGAGGGTGGCTAGCATTGTTGCACCATAGCAAGAAGGTGACTGGTTCACACATCAGTAAAATTTAAAAGGGAGTTCACACAGCTATATGAATTCCCTCAGGCCTGTCAGTAGCAGCCACCCTCTCCTGATATACAGACAGATTGTCAGGGTTTGGCTTCCTGCACTATATTTAATTTCCTGTTCTTTAAGTCAATTTACAAATTATTTATTAAGGAAAAATTAATTAGATAAGAAAATAATCTCATATAAACATAGCGTGTGTCATCAGTAACATCAGTAGTGTAAGTGAGTGCATGAGTGGAAAAATGTAAGAGTGCAGTGTTGTATGGTGTAAAAACTACAAACAAAACCAGCTAACAAACCAGACTGCTGTCTCAGGCAGGAGAGAGAGAGCGACTGAGCTTCAGAGGCCTTTTTGAAAGCTACTGACACACAGGTCCCAGGTGTGTCAGTGCTGCAAATGAACTCAGGTGTTTCACTTCGCAGCTCACTCTGTTCCCGCCCATCTGCAGTACCTGCAAAACACAGTCAGGAGGGCAGGGTCGTCACACCCCTCCCCATAAGACAGAGTCCCCAAGAGATCTCTGTAACCAATTCCAAAGAAAATTACATCACCAGCTAAAAGGAAGCATTTTAAATGCATATACAAAGAAGTCCATAACTGGAGCACGTGACAATGCATCAGCAATAACATTTTCACGACCCTTTATGTGCCGGATATCCAAATTATAAGAGAAATAGTGACCACCTTACCAACCTCTGGTTTGGACACCGCAGGGTTTGGAGGAAAGTCAATGGGTTGTGATCTGTATATACCACTAATGGGGTCATTCCAGAATCCACATAGACGGCAAAGTGTTGCAGGGCCAAGATCAAAGAAAGGGTCTCCTTCTCCACCACAGAGTAGTTCAGCTGATACCTGCTGAACTTCTTAGAAAAGAAACAGATTGGTTTTTCAATGGAGTGTTCATCAACCTGCATCAGCACAGCTCCTGCTCCAACATGGCTGGCATCCACCTTTAACACAAAAGGACGATCAAAACAAGGTGCAGTCAGCACAGGAGCTGAACACAAAAGAGACTTGACATTATCAAAAGCTTCCTGGCACTTGGTTGACCACACAAACTTAGTTTTACCTTTCAATAAGTCAGTAAGAGGTGAAACTACCGTAGAAAAGTTCTTACAAAAACACCGATAATACCCCACCATCCCAAGAAACTGCATGAGCTCCTTTTTAGTTGTAGGCTGTGGAAACCCCGTAACTGCCAACACTTTGGCTTGCACAGGAGCTATATGACCTTGTCCAACCACTCGACCCAAATATGTTACAGTTGCACAAGCAAACTCACATTTTGCAAGATTCACTGTGAGCTTTGCCTCTGCCAACCATTCAAACAGTGCTCTGACCCGTTGCATGTGAGAATACCATGAATCACTGTAGACCACCAAATCATCTAAATAAACAGCACAGCCAGATAGCCCAGCCACCACACGATTCATCGTTGAAACGTGGCTGGTGCATTCCTTAGCCCAAATGGCATTAAAATAGCCCAAAAAAGCCCAAAAAAGCCCAGATGGAGTGATAAAAGCAGATATTTCTTTTGCTCTTTCGGACAAAGGTACCTGCCAGTATTCCTTAAGCAGATCAAATTTACTCACATACTTGGCACCACCAACGTGGTCTATACAATCCTCCATACGAGGCAAAGGAAAAGAGTCAGGTTTTGACACCTTATTGACCTTTCGAAAGTCTGTACAAAAACGGAATGTTTTATCACTTTTGGCAACCAATAAACATGGAGAGGCCCAACTAGATGATG